>VYZU01011001.1:3892-21353 GCA_013401355.1 Ceyx cyanopectus
TTGTGATATAGGATAAACAGAACATTTCTTTTTCACACTACAGGCTTTTAGACTACACAAAACAAAACACAAAAACAGTTATTAAGAACCCAAAAGACATTAAGTGCAAGGGCATAAAACTTCCCTCCTTAGACATAATGCTTTTGGAGATCCTATACTACCTTTTCTCAATCTATGTTAGTTTTCCATCTTATACTTCTGTATTGCCTACCAGTCACAAAATGTGTGTCTTAAAACAAGTTTTAGATACAAAAAGCACTTGTGGAAAACAGAGATGCTCTGAGACCAGATAAATTTCTAGTCCTCCCCCATAGTTTAAATCTCAACCATATGACTCTTTCCAAATCATCCTCAGAGTGTACACATCAATTAGGAAATTGAAATCTGAGCACAAGCCCACAACATTTTGCAAATAGATTGATGAGAAATGCTTCCAAACAAATTCATGATGCTGATTAATCAAAGGAACCTAATGAGAATGTGCACTGACAGGAGCTGTCATCTCTGTATTAATTCACACTTATTGATATTCTCAAAAAAGTCCCGGTTATATATGTTATCCTATTATAATCAAGCAGAAATTAGTAAGGAGTAATAATCTGACTGATTACTACCTGTGAATCACAACTTAGAATCACACTGAAGATATAAATTGTTCATTGGTGCCCAGAGTGAAACAAACACCATGAGCAGCCGTACCATTGAATTTTTCACGCTCTGCAACAAGCGCTCGTGTTGTTCCGCTATGGCCAAAGCGGCCGAGTGAACCTTCTGATAGATTGCTTCCCCATCTCTGGTCTGAAAGATAAATAGTCCTTCTCCTGTGTCACACATCCTGCCAAAGCAAGAACAGATGGGATCCAAGTGTGAGATTCACATTTACAGGTCACCATGAACAAGCAAAACTTCACCATGCTGCTCTAAAAGTGCTATTGCACGAGCAGTAAGAAAATGAAGGTTGTTGAAATACAGAGCAGTTATTTAAAGGTCTCTGTGTGTGAGTTTTGGCACTTAGCTTACCAGCCCTAACCCAATCTTACTATTTTAGCCCAGACTTGTATTGCTTTCAACAATCAAGGACTCGGCTAAGAACCACTGATCTATAAGTGCTTCAGTTTTAGAAAGTTCAAGTACAAGACACAGATTTTTAATATTTAGACCCTATCTACAATCTGTGCCAAGTAGGATTAGTTTGCCTTCCCTTTTCAGAATGAAAATGAATTTTGCAGTTATCTTCCACTTGAAACAAATACACATCCTGAGCATCTCCATTGCATTGTCCTGTTGTAGCTAATGAATGATCAACTAAATAAAATGTGTCCTTACTCTCCCCAAGAGGGCTAAATTCTGAANGTCAGTACTTCATCCTGACAAGACACAGTACTCTCCCACAGGCTTTACTGAAGTGACCACATTGTAATGACACCAGCCAGATGTTAACAGAGCAACAGCTACTGAACACTGGTGTATCAGATTGTATATAGTGGGGGAAAAACAAACAAACAAAAAAAAAAAAACTAAGTCCCTTTCCTATTGAAAGATATTGCATGACACATAGAAACAGACTTGAATTTTCCTCACTTTCTCATTTCAGTTATCCCACTTGCTCTACAAACAACAGATTTACCCATTTGCCTGTGTGCTTGGCTGAAGCAATCAACCAGTTATCCAGCCCACAAGATTGGGCAGGACACTTGGAAAGAGTTTCCTATTGCTTCACCTCTCCTCATTGAGCTGTTATTAAGAGAAATAACTTTGCTATTATGTATTTGACTTTCACTCTTGTCTCAAGTATCAAGAGAGCAGAAGAACAAAAGAAATAGAAGTACTTAAGACAATTTGTTCCTTTCTCCATTCCCTCAACATCCATTCTCATCTTTTCTTAAGTTTCTACAAGTAGTAACAGCACTTTGTGTCATCCCAGCTGGGTCATCCAGTTAATACTGGGATAATTCATCACTACAACCTATCCCTGGAACAAAAATGTTAGTGGAATTCCTGAAAGGATTAGACATGGCTGTGAACAACAGCAGCACTTATGTTTACTGCAAGAGAAATACATGAAATCATGTTGCAAATTACATAAACCAATTACTACTGTCTGGAACAGTGCTCTTGTTTATAGCCAACTTCTTCCACAGTTGTCCATTCTGAGCATTTTATACATTCCAGAAAGCCTGTTATCTTCAGGATACAAATTTTGCTGCCAGGGTCACCCTGTGATTCCTGGAGTATAGAGACCAGTTGTGATATAGGATAAACAGAACATTTCTTTTTCACACTACAGGCTTTTAGACTACACAAAACAAAACACAAAAACAGTTATTAAGAACCCAAAAGACATTAAGTGCAAGGGCATAAAACTTCCCTCCTTAGACATAATGCTTTTGGAGATCCTATACTACCTTTTCTCAATCTATGTTAGTTTTCCATCTTATACTTCTGTATTGCCTACCAGTCACAAAATGTGTGTCTTAAAACAAGTTTTAGATACAAAAAGCACTTGTGGAAAACAGAGATGCTCTGAGACCAGATAAATTTCTAGTCCTCCCCCATAGTTTAAATCTCAACCATATGACTCTTTCCAAATCATCCTCAGAGTGTACACATCAATTAGGAAATTGAAATCTGAGCACAAGCCCACAACATTTTGCAAATAGATTGATGAGAAATGCTTCCAAACAAATTCATGATGCTGATTAATCAAAGGAACCTAATGAGAATGTGCACTGACAGGAGCTGTCATCTCTGTATTAATTCACACTTATTGATATTCTCAAAAAAGTCCCGGTTATATATGTTATCCTATTATAATCAAGCAGAAATTAGTAAGGAGTAATAATCTGACTGATTACTACCTGTGAATCACAACTTAGAATCACACTGAAGATATAAATTGTTCATTGGTGCCCAGAGTGAAACAAACACCATGAGCAGCCGTACCATTGAATTTTTCACGCTCTGCAACAAGCGCTCGTGTTGTTCCGCTATGGCCAAAGCGGCCGAGTGAACCTTCTGATAGATTGCTTCCCCATCTCTGGTCTGAAAGATAAATAGTCCTTCTCCTGTGTCACACATCCTGCCAAAGCAAGAACAGATGGGATCCAAGTGTGAGATTCACATTTACAGGTCACCATGAACAAGCAAAACTTCACCATGCTGCTCTAAAAGTGCTATTGCACGAGCAGTAAGAAAATGAAGGTTGTTGAAATACAGAGCAGTTATTTAAAGGTCTCTGTGTGTGAGTTTTGGCACTTAGCTTACCAGCCCTAACCCAATCTTACTATTTTAGCCCAGACTTGTATTGCTTTCAACAATCAAGGACTCGGCTAAGAACCACTGATCTATAAGTGCTTCAGTTTTAGAAAGTTCAAGTACAAGACACAGATTTTTAATATTTAGACCCTATCTACAATCTGTGCCAAGTAGGATTAGTTTGCCTTCCCTTTTCAGAATGAAAATGAATTTTGCAGTTATCTTCCACTTGAAACAAATACACATCCTGAGCATCTCCATTGCATTGTCCTGTTGTAGCTAATGAATGATCAACTAAATAAAATGTGTCCTTACTCTCCCCAAGAGGGCTAAATTCTGAATATGGAGGATGGACAGTTAAAACACCTCTTCCCTTTCCAGATAAGTTAATAGCATGAGCCATTTCTCTTTTACTATTGTAATTCTTTAACATTGTTAATTAAAATAATGCATCCATATCACTTAGAAAGGATTTGATAGTTTACTTCAACAAACAAGTGCTCCAACTTCAGCCAGAAAAAGGCTCTGGCTCAAAGACTGAGCTACAGGGAGCAATACAGAACAATATAACAATAAAACAAAGAATTACATTCAAATTTTGTATAAATCTACTTATCAAAAAAAATAGAAACATGCATATAACCAATAGAAACCAGAAGTGTGTTCCCCATTACTTTAGTTTGCATTTGGGAAACAGCTTAACACTCAGAGCTCTCCACTTCAAACTCTACTTCTCCCAGTATAGGGCCTATAACTGTGCCCAAAGGCTTACATTGTAGAAATTCTGGAACGATGTTCAGCCCTTCTTCTCATAACTTCCCATCCAATTGTCTGGTCATCATACAGCTTTATTAAATAACAACTCTGTACAGTAACATACAATGCTGTCAGCCTCCACCCCGCAACCCCTTGGGATACCTCAGCTCTCCCACACCTGTCCTCAGACACTTTTTTGGCAACTGCTTCCATTCAAGCTGCAAGCTGGGTTTAAGAGGATTTTTACTTGCTCTATATTTGTTTCAATATTTTAAAATACTTTGTTTGTTTTGTTGTTTTAATTTGTTTATGTTCTTCTTTTTTTTTTTTAGTAGAGGATTCAGACTAGCCTCTGTCTGTAGACAAGCTCACATGTCCTTCAACAACCTTTGGAAGTGGTCCTAAGCACCACTCAGCACCACAAAGGAAAGCACCACAATATAGTGGCCATCCACTTACCTCCCTGCTTCAAACGTGAACCAAGAGGGGTCCCGCCCGTAGCGTCGGAGGGCACTTAATGGCCAAGAAATGAGTTTTACTCTGGGATTCTGGATGTCCCAAAGACAGATATTCTCAAATGTTATCTGCAAGGTACATTCCCCATGCACATCTAAATTAGGGGATGGCATCAAATACACATTGAATCTCTCTGGGAGAAAAACAAAAGGTTAGTCTAAAATCCCTGCCCATTAAATGTGCAAGTCATTAAAGGAATTTCCTATTTCCATCACTAATACAATATCTTATTTCCACTTAGAACAATTAAACATACTCAGTTCCTTCCAGTAACTCAATAAACTCCCTGTCTGAGGCAGTCTGAATGGTGCACTCAAAGGGTGCCGAACAGTTGTGTGTACATTCAGACACTGGAGAACTGCACCATCATAATCCTGATATTTGCAAACAATTAATAAAACTGTGTGCATGAATAAATACACTGCAATTGCATTTCTGAGTCTAATTAATTTGCATAGAAATGTGAAGTAGCCACAGGCTCAGGTTTCGCATGCAATTACTATTATTTATCATTTGCTTAACAATTCTGCCAAGGAGCCTCAGCCACAGACTGAAACTGTTGTGCAGACATTATATAAGAAAACACAAAAAAAATATAATCCTCACTTCTAAGAGCAAGTAACTTATCTGAGTGCTACCCCCAAATAATTAAAAAAAAAGAAAACAAACGCCAAAACACAGTCCCTCAAAACAGGAAGGTAGGCTTCCTTAGAAAATCTTTTATTCCAATTTATTCCTGATATTCATATGCACAATCCAAAATATTTTTAAATAATGCAATTAAATATTCAAAAGGTGAACCTTTATGTACCTACCGCTCTGCTCCCTTTCAACTCCAGATGCCAACAAGTCAGGCTCTCCAAGGCTAATGTCATTAATTTGTGTTCCAAGACACTCCATCTGCAGCACCTTGCACCACTCATCTGCCTCAAGTTCTGTATAAATGCCCAGAAAATCTGTGTGTAGGTATAATACACTTATAATTTCACAGTAATGCTCTTATAATTTCTAATGTGTGTGGCCATTTTACCCACCTGACTCACAAGCAAAGGTTTTTGATGTGTCATCATTGAAATAAATCCCAACAGCATGCTTCTTTGTGCTTTTTGGCATTCGCAATATATTCTTCACATTATTGAGCTCTGTGACCTGAAAAAGCACAATTAAGAGTTTTATTTAGGAGCCTGAAAAGCTATATATCCACTATTGACTGGAGGAGAGAAAGGAATTACACCATGTCGCAGAGGATAGGGAAAATGAGAGACAGCAAGAACATGCCTATGATTGTGCTTAAGGAAATGCAGCCTTGACATGAATCACCTCAGACAGTCAACTTGAAGACCCTGGATGATGAAGCAGCCACATCCTCCAGTTCTCTTGTCTGTATGTGAGCTTCAGTGCAACATCATCTGAACAGGATTTTAGCCAAGAGAGAGGTAGAATCAAAGCTCACTCCAGTTTGAAAAACATTTATGTGAAGGACTTAAGACCAACCTGATACAGCAGAAGAAAAAAAGAGGTGAAGATAAATATTTAAAGGTTTCATCAATTTGGAGGAGCAAGTCCAGTTCCATCCAGTACAGCTTTCATCACGAAGAACAAAACTGTAAGAATGGTGAAAAGCTGCTCGCTAGATTATTTTTTGATGGAAAGTTGAGAATTTGTTAGAATGGTCCACTTAAATAAATAAATGCAATCCACAGTTTATTAGAAAGCTTTTTAGCCTTAAAGATTCACAGACTTGTAAACACAGATTTCTGTTTCTTGATTGTTAAAAACTGACTGGAAAAATAGCTTTCACACCAAAACAAACATGCATCTGTTACCCTGCATACAGCTTCAGCAAATACATACTACAGTTCCTTCGTGTTTCTAACATCTACTTTTCACCCTTGCAACCATAAGTAACACTCCTAAATTTGACAGAGAAGGAATTCTTCACTAATTGAATTCCTTTTCATATAAAGGCTAAACAACTAGACAAGGAATCGGGAAGTTATATTTAAATATTCATAATCAGAAAACACTGATTCTTTTACATGGCAGATGTTGAAGAAAGCGAGAAAGAGGAGGAATTTAACAGAAACATTCCCAAAGTAGCACAACCTAACAAGTTCACTGCTTGGGTCTCCTTAGTTCTTGTGGAGTAGTCTTGTATCAAACTATGACAACTCTAAACAAAGAAACATAGTAATTGTTTTATTGTTAAGACTTAGGAAATATAGTTGGTGTAGTAGAGTCCAACAACAGGAACCTCTCCTCTAGAGCATCTTGGTTCACCAGCACACCTATGACATCTCTTTCACACTTCATCCTAAATCACCTTCTTCTTGGAGTTAATTTATTGCCCATTCCCTCCTAGAAGACAGCCAAAAATCACATTTTCAAGCAAGACTCCCGAGAAGGTCATCTTGCTGGGAATGGAAGGAACAAAGAGCAGTTGGTAGGCAACATCTTCCAAAAATAAAAATAAAATTATAGATCCAAAGTCCAGAAATTCATTCTATGGACAGTAGCAGAAGGAAATAAAGGAAGAAACATCCTACGGGGAACACACAAAACCTTCTGCAGAGCTGCCAAATATAGAACTCAGGTTTTTATAGCCTCCAGGTTCAGGATTTTGAGAAGTGTCAAAACTGAGACTTCCTAATTGGGTTTAATTTCACATGAGCATTTTTTACTCCTCCAGGTAATCGCGTGACGGAAGCACATCCCCCACTGCTAAGAAGACATCGACAAACTCATTGTTAAATGTGACAAATCTGTCACAACCTATTCCCATCCTGCTCAGCACATGACAGGTCAAGTACAAATTGCCAGCTGCCAAGTTCAAGTCTCATATTTTTCTCATATGCCAAGAAAAGATACAAATGCAAGAGGAAAAAAACAAGCTAGACTTCTTCATTCAGGACAGCAACTACCTTGACATTTATGCTGCACACATTTACATTTTCTGCAAGAGAACGTGCCAATAAAGCTCTGTACCTATGAGTACAATAGTTAGCAGAAGCTGAACATAGTCATACATTTTAGTAATGAATCATTTAGCTATCCAGGATTTGTCCTAAAGAAAAGCTCATTTCTTAAAGTCAGGCATGTCACACTCCTACTGCTGGATTTCCCAGTAATTGTCTCTAGTGTGATGAATCCTGAGGATGCTGTGACAGGGCTCAGTGAGATTATGAAAGGTTTATACTAGTCAGGGAGCAGTAAGCTGCCTCTCCATGGTAGCTCAGTAGCCAAAAGCAATTTCAGCAGTTAGGAAGCTTAGAAGCTCCAGCTGGTCAGCTCCTGCCCATGCCCCCCACCAGTCCCTGGTGATGGGCAGCACTTGCTGCCCCAGCCTTGGGGAGGGGACACCATCCAGCCTAGTGAGAGAAGCAAAGGACACTGGACCACATGGGAGGCTGCCAGCTACTGCACAGGGCTGATAAAGAAAAAATAACCAACCAACCCAAACACTAATGACCCTGTGTTCAGACTGAGTCATGCACCTCCAGGCCAGATGAGAGAAGGTGTTTGCAACACTGCTGGGAACCTGTGAAAGACAAGAATAAAACATTTGCTTTGTTTGCCTACACTGAAGAACAGACATTTCTGATCACAGTTTCTTTTGCTGTGACTCAAATCTTGTATATCTTACCTTCTTAAAGCCAACAACAGTATTCTGTCATTATTTTCACTGAACATCACATTCTTTCCAACTCATATTTTAGCTCTGAACTGGGAGAAAAGGGAGCATATACATGCAGAGAAAAGCTAGCTACAACATTAGGCAGCTCCTGGGTTTTGTGCTGCATTGACTGCTTGAGAGCTCTTGTATAATGGCATTTCACAGAGCACACTCTGAAAGCCTTTACAAGCATCTAAAGATTGCCTAATAGCATTTGGTTCTGTTGAGTTACACATGCTGACATCAAAGCATCTCCCTTCGAAGTGTGACAGTCAGGTAGCCCCAATTCCAACCTCTGACCCAGGTTCACATGTCTACAGCAATAAACACATACTCTAGTTCCTTCCTAGAGAATTTCAGGCTGTTTTTCCTCAGTAGCAGACCAAGCAGACAGAGTTTAACAGATGGACAAAATCTGTCACTTGGGGACTTGTTCTGAAGTCGGTGGCACAAATGATAGCATGCAGACAAGTTGCTTGAATTCAGTCTTTTGGCTCACACAGACCTTCTGTTCAGGGCACAACCCTGCAGAGCCTGATTTTTTCTATCTGGAAAAAAAGAAATCTACTCTACAAGCAGCTGGGCTCTACTGGCTCTTGAGGCTGAACTTCTGAAGTTCCCTTCACCTTTCAGAGGTACTCCAGCATGGTAATAGCCCCTTTTGTCAAGATCCAGCTTTAGCCAAGCAGCTATTCCTGCTGCCAAGGCTCTGCAGTGCACCTGCACTCCTGAAGGAGAAGTTGTCTAAAGATCACTTGATATTTGACCTGCTACGTCACCCTGCAAGGTGCTTCAAAATGCCATCATTATCCCAGATGCCAAAATAGCCTTCCTATTGCTCACCCCCATGCAACAGATGGTTCAAATTGTCTGGCACATATGCAAGGAATGCACACTGCAGAAGTGGCAGGCTGCTACACTCCCCGTGCCATGCTTTGGCTAAGTGGTCTGGGGCAGACACCCAACACCTGCAAATATTCAAGGCTGAATTGTGGTTTTGTGTGTGAGTGTTGTGATCTTGATGGTCAGGGTTGTGTTTGTTTTAGGAGTTTGATTGTTTTGTGGTATGTTTGTTTGTTTTTGTTTTGTTTAGAATTAAAAAACCCAAACAAACAAATCTCCTTCTTCCAGGCTTAAGCAAAACAGTGGTTTCAGGGTTAATTTCATTTATGCATGTTTTATTTATCCAAGATTAGTAAGATTAAGTACTGTACCTTCATAAACTTAATTTTAAAAGATTTGTAAACCACAAATATAAGACCCAAGACATTATTAACAGAGAAATCTCAAGAAGATGACATGGTTTAGTGGTGACTGGGTCTATGAGTCTGTAATTGATTGTTAGGGGTTAAAGACCTTCCCTTTGAATACTTCACTCTACCCCTTTTCTTGCAAGTCTCCTTTATGTTAATATGTAAAACCATGTAATTGAAATACATTTCATTAGATTAAAACTTAAAATACTTTCAGAGCTGTGTAGTAAGAGTTCTGAACCAGAAACAGGGATTAATCATTCATTTCCCAACTGACAATACAAGTAGAGCTTCACCCTGACCAGAGAGATTTTTTGCCTTTTTCTCTTCAATTCCCTCCAAAAATATGGAAAAACAGTTTGCTAAAAATGGTCTTTAGCATTCAAACTATTGTTTGAATTAGTATAATTCTCAAATATGGGCAGCCATTCAGAACACAACATAAAGGAGTGCATTTATTGCCTGCACAACTGCCACTTTCAATGGTTTTCAAGTATTTGTGGCTTAATCTTAATTAGGGACATCATGGTTCTGTCTTGGCTTCCTGAAAATTCCCCCCCACGATAAGTCCAGGTAAAACACTTCCCAGGACATGCCATGGGAAAATTTAATAGAAAAAGTTGCTGTTAGAGTTCCAGTCCAGTTCTGCTTTTAAGATTTGCCTGTATATATCTATGTTACTAAATATACATAACATTTTAGTATGTTATCTAGTTTTAAGTGTTTTATAAGTATATATAATGAAATCTACACCCATGGCTATATGTCCCTTTTGTCAGGGGGAAAAAATCAGCTGCTAGTTTTCACTGCCTTCCATGTAGAATTGCACACACTGCCCATAACCCTGTCTAGTCCAACACTGGCTCACTCAAAGAGATTAAACCCAGGAACACCTATCAGGATTAGAGTTTTTACTGTCACTCTGAGGGTGCTCCTTCACCCACAGGATCAGTGGAGCCATGCAGAAGATACATCCTTCCCCAGGCAGGACACATTCCTGCTCCACACAGTCCTGCAGTCAGCCTTGCAGTACAGCATTGGAGTGAAGATACCAAAATAGTCGACAGGTTTCTTTCATTCTTTTAAAGCCTCAAAGTAGATATTTCAGTCATATTAAGTGATAGTATTCATTAAAATAAATGTTTAACAGCCAGTTATTAACAGAGTGGTCATCCTTTAAACATTTAATTTGCTACCGATACAGTTTTGCATTAGCAAGCCTGGAAAACAATTACAAATTACACAATTCAATTTTCCAAATGGATTATTCCATAACTAGGCAGAAAGACTGTTTAAATTACTTCTGCTGTTTCGAGGCAAGATTAATACAATCGGATTAAAACTTAGACCCCCTCTAGGAATCAGTATATTCCTGTCAGCAGCATGCAATTAGTTGGTTTTGTACCAGAATATTAAGGATACTTCTGGCACATGGCAAAGTCAAAAATCACTTTGAGAAATAAGAACTTCCTATTTCCTTCAACATTATTCTGTTAAAGCACATGGTAATTTTGGTTATTCTTTAAAGTTAACAAGTGAAATCTTGAGTTACCTGAAAGACAGCTCTCTGCACAGATTTCATAGCCTGGATCCTACTTATTTTTTCTCCCTTGTGGGGCCAAATGAATTAATTGCTTAATTTATTTTGTGTATGCAAATCTCCAGTTCACTTCATAAGCTACAAATGACTGTTCTCAGTCATCTGCAGCTTATGAAGGAAAATGAAGGAAAATATCTTAGGATATTTTAACCTTCCCATGTTTTAAAAACAAAACAAAAACACACAAACAAGATCAGAAGGTATTGAAAGGTCAGTAACATTAAAGCAACAAAAAAGTTTTGATTGGCAATGACTAACAAAATTCAGCCTCTGGTGCAGCACTGCAGAAGGGTACATACACACATCATACATTCCAATGTTAGTCAGTAGGACTCCCCATCATGACAGACACCACCAAGACAGCTCAGAAACACTTCTTGTGACCAGAAGAGACCATGACTGGATAAAGGGGACAAGGAGATGTTGTAGGGTCTTGGACCACAGCAATTCATCTCCATTGACTGGCACCACCACAGTGCCAATGAAACAAATGCTCTGGACAGTCTCCTTCCACTAATAAATCAAAATAACATTTGCACTTCAATTCATCACAGGAAAAAAAAAAAGTTACAAAATGAATCAATGTAACACTTCAGTGAGAAGGAAGGTGCTATTGAAAAATTAGCTCCATTCATCATTTTTCTTATTCTACCCTTTGCAGTTTTATGATGGATTAAACCTTTCCTAGGATTGATGGGTTGAGTGAGGGCTCCTCAGTTCTCTAGATTTGATGCTGCTTTCAAAAGCATTTGAGAATCATGTCAGAATCCAGGTAGGAAGTTAACCATATTTCTGAACCACTGGTAATCTGTAAGTGAGGTTTCCCTCCTACAGTATCGTTTATCAGACTGAACTGCATTCATCCTCAGATTCATTAGCACAAGCTTATGACACAGTGACACTTGACACGTTAACAGGACTGGCTGAGTTTCTCATTTGTAGGATTAACTTTATTGTCAAAGAGACTTCTGTCCAGGAGTGACAGAATTAGAGTAGTCGCAAAAAAGCCTCTCTACACACCATCAAGCTGTTACTAAAGAGCTGTTCTTGCTGACCAAGGTGCATTGAGACAAGAGTAATGACTATCTTAGACCTCTGGATAATGTCTTAAGTGAAAAAGTACCATTAATATTACATATCAAATCCAGGTGACAAGTAGTGTTAGTTGAAGACTTTGACATGCTGTTTGTTGGATAGAGGGTATTAATAATTAACTATTATTTTTATAAGAATCAGTTCAGCTACAGAGCAGTATAGAGCAGCAGTGACATGTTCCTTTCCAGCACCTCATATTTAATATAGAAGATGCATCATTCACCACCTTAGAATTTCACACATTTACAAAGTTTATTTATAAAAACAAACTCATTTTTATGCACCTGTGCTCTTTAAGTTAACACATTTTAGCTGGAAAATGCTACTTAATATTAACTTCTTTTCAGTAAGGTTTGTTAAAAATAAACAGAACCTGTCACCTTGTATAGCTGATGACTCTAGGAGACAGCCTCATTTAGCATCACGGCGAAAAAATGGGGACACCACAGAGCCCCACTGCCAAATACCAACACTGCAGAAGTGACAACCCACTGTCTTGGGCAATTGCATTTAAACTGCTCTGCTTGGTTGGCACTGCTTCATTTACAGGGTGGAAAAGACTAGTGATAAATGTGGAGAACAAATGCTGATGGCAATGTTCCCCGTGTGGCTCCCACAAATGGCAGCAAGATTGCTGCCCAGTTGTCCAGCCTGTCTGGGAAAAGCTCACCCACCCACAGCATCCAGGTTGTCAGTGCTGGGAAGAGAAATGTCTCCATTTTATACAGGACTACAGGCTTTCTGGCAGAAATCTCAGCACTGCTGCTTATCATTTGGGTCTATGTACCTAGGACCTGAAGCAGACAAAGGTTTGGGGAAGGGTTCAAAGAACTAAAGCTGTCAGTTTATCTCAGCAGCTCCAAGACACCAAAAAAAACAAACCCATAGAAGCTCAGACTGATTTCTCAGGTACGTGCAGTGTAAGACTCAAGACACCACCCTGCAGTTCCTGAAGAACTGAGGATATCTTCTATCAGTTCAATTTTGCTGGAACCAGCACTTTAACTTGTGCACACTACGTTCAAGTGACCTGAATTCAAGCTTGTTTTACTCCTCCAAAAGTGACTGATTGTGGAGTTTGACCATTGTTTATTTCTGTCAAATAAGCTACCAGAGAAATCCCAATACTAAATTTATAGAAGCAGCAATAATTTACCATTAAGTCACTGTTAACTACAGACAGAGTTTGACCTGAAGCTGAAAACCCCTCTAAGGTAGCAGTACTTTCTACAGTGCTTTAGTCTGCAGATCCAAAGGCAGGAATCTGTTCAGTTACATATGCATTAAGTGCTAATCTACAGTGTTTCTTGAAAGAAAACTAAAAATCCAGCCTTATTTAGATTCCTCATGGATTTCATATTCATTACCAAATCTGAACCTCAAGTCAGACTGTGCTGCTGGTATATTGTATTAATACAATGGAAGAAATACAGATTTGCATCAATAATTGACAGAACCATACTAATATAAATGCAACATTCCACAGAGTTGGAAATTGTCTTGTACACACTGTGCAACCCTCACACATCAAATGAAAACAAAACCAAACCAAAGCACCTTCTCATTAATTTTTGAATGTGACAATATAAATTTGAAAGAGCTATTTCTGGGCATGACTTACTGACTTGCTACAAATAGCCATAGGTTTTATGGCCAATGAATTACACTATGGGGCATGTAAACAGACAAGTCTGAATTTAGATTCAGTATTCCCTCAAAATTTCATCCTGAACATATGTCAAAGTGAGAAAGTGCAGATCAGCCTCAAGCTGAGCTGTGCTCACCGACTCCTAGGAATTTATGCACATAATTCCTAATCTTCTACTATATTAAGCTTTTGCCAACAATGATTATAAATTAAAGGTCTTCTTTTCATCTTCATGCCCAGGAAAGTTACACATGCAATTTCACAAATGAATATGAAATGTGCACATAATTCCAGAGAAGTGATTAGAAGAAAACACTTCTAATACCAGTGAATTTCAAGAAGGTTTTCACAACAGAGTTGCACAAAAAATTTGCATACTGCCCTTAATATCTGTAGCTGTCTCCCACAGATGCAAAATCCTAGTGAAACTTGAACCTCTAAGTACCCAGCTTTTTGAATTCACATGTTTACTTGGATGTTTGCTACTGTAATTAAGAAGAGAGTAGTCATTGCAAAGTATTTCAGCTCTCATTTTAAAGGGCTGAGGAGAGGAAAGGACGTCTTCTCTAAAAATAGTCATTTTCCATTAGTTTTGCAAGATGTTTCCTACAAAGCAGAAAATAGAACACTTACTCTGTCTCTACTGAACAAAGGAACATGCAAATAAGTGTGGGACCTCGGTAGTAAAAAAGTTCCCATTTTCAGGCCAATTAATACATAACAGCTTTAGATATTTTTTTTTCTTGCTTGTAGTCAGAACCAAGTTTAGGAAACAATCATATTAGCAAGTCTTACCTTGTGATAGCATCTAAAGTAAGCAGCCCGTTCATCTGAGAATTTCTCCAGCCTCTTTGGCCCTTTGCTTGAAGCTTTTTTGAATACTAACCAGCATCTCTGGTAAATCTAGAAACACAAAAGAAGAAACTTGGCATCTCCAATGATTTGGGTATCACTGAGATTTGCATAGAAGTTAAATTCATAAATCAGCTGTTGCTCTGGAGCTACAATTAATGGCTCTCAGTAGCTTAGACAGAAAAAAAAATAACCAAAAGACCCCACATGCAAAAAAACCCCACACAACAAGTGAATGGATAGTTACATCCTGTTTCTTTTGAATTGTTGTCATGGTTTAACCCTAGCTGGCAACTAAGCACCACACAACCACTTGCTCACTCATCCCCTGCTGCAGTGGGAAAGCAAGGAGAATAAAAAAAAATACAACTTTTGTGTTGAGATATGAATAGTTTAATAACTGAAATAAAAATATAATAAAGATCAGGTAGATAACAAAAAGAGGGAAATAAAACCCATGAAAAGGACAAGTGATGCACAATACCATTGCTCACCACCTGCTGATCAAAACCTGAGCAGCAGGTGCCTGCCCCAACCAACTCTACCCAGTGTTTATATACTGAGCATGACTTCCTAGAATATGGAATATCACTTCGGCTGGCTGAGGACAGCTGTCCTGGCCACACTCCCTCCAGGCTCCTTGTGCACCTGCAAGCAAGTCCTTCACTTAGGACAAGCTCTACTTAGCAACAACTAAAACATCAGTGTGTCATCAACATATTCTTAGACACTGTACTTTCCTACTAGGAAGGAAAATAATTCTTTATTCTAATTGTTCTGGTCTCAGCTGGGACAATCAGAAATTAAATTAAATCAGAATTTAAATTAAACTGGACCTTGAAAGCAAGTCACTTGGATGAACCTATGCAGAAAAACCACCTTTCCATCTGCAGCATTAAACCACTTCATCTCTCAAACTTCTGCCCCTATTTCTTAGAATCTTCACACCTATTCTTTAACCACAGCACACTTTCTACCATACTTTTATGTTCAAAACCATAGCTCAGCTTAGATAACATACTGGCTGTAGAGAAGGAAAGAATCACAAGCCTTGCCAACTGTTCACAGCCTACATTTAATCAGTAATTCCAAAGTAACACCTGGTAAGTTAGAAATAAAAAAACTGCCACTAATTTTAGTGTGATTTACAAAAAAAAATAAATCCAAAAAAAACACACTTAAAAAAATTTCATTAGCCATTATCAAGTAGTTCACAGTGCAGCAAAAATTCACTTGAGACCCATCAGAACATCTCACTGCCTCCAGCCAAACCAGCACCCAAAAGGTAAGCAATACACAAAACAATGCCATCCTCTGAACCCTGAATGTGTTTCTAAATCACATATTCAGCACAAAACAATTATGTCCATAAAAAGTATCTATAACTTTATTTTTGATCCCAAAAATGATAGTTGATTAGCTGTACTTCTTTGACCAGCTTTTAGCTGCTTCTCTAAAGATGTTCAGGGAACCATATTATTCCCCTCCAGCTTTATTATTCAGCCTCACACATGGGCACTCACACTCCTGGCCCACTTGGCTGCAGAACCATTAAGCATATGGACAGGCTGCTCTGATGCCAGGCACCAGCTGAACCCATCAAGATTTCCTTCCAATTTTCCAGCTTATTGGCCACTCAACCTGTTCCATTTACTGCAATGGTTTGAACTGAATTGTTCAAGATTACTGGACACTGTCTACAATGAGAGCTTACCACCAAAAAAGCAATTCAGAGGTGCACCCACTTATACTAGAAAAGACTTTCTACCTTCTGAGAATCTCATTTGCAGGGCTTGGATAATCTCATCACACCTGCCAAGAAAAACACTCCAAAAGCCCACCTTAAAGAGATTGTCAAAAATCAGAGTACTCAGCCCTTTTGCCTTTCAAAGACCTGTAGTTTTAACTTAGCAATTAGAAGCCCATAGAAGAGAAGAGAATCCTTTAATAATACATTTGCCATTGTACAACACACACAGGGATAACAACAGCACAGTTATGTCCTACTCAGATCATCTGCACTCAAGCACCACTCTGGGTCAGCAAGCATCTCAAAACCATAGCTGCAGCAGTGAGATCAGCAGCACAGAGACTTTGGGGCAGAATAGGATTATAACATTTTAGTACAAGTGAGGAAATAAAGTTTTGCTCTGCTTCCAGTGAGGCACAGATCCAGGACAGCTATCACCCTTCCAAATGCCACCAGGAGCATAAGTACTATTAACAATCACTCTAGTCAAGCACAGTAGATGGCTGTAAGTTAGTGCTACTGCAATTTATTACTGTAGTTCAACAATGACTAATCCAAGACTAATTCTAGGATTTAGATCAGAATCAGGACACAGCTGGAGGCAGAGAAAACAAAACCAATAAAGAAAGCCCAGAACTGTTACATCTACATACCTCCAAGGATGCAAAAACCAAAGCAGCCTACATTGCAAATACTAGCCCTTGAGTTTTGGTTCCATTCCCATATTACAAAAGGTCTTGAATAAAAGATCCCTGTGGCTGGAATACATTATGCTACTGCCTCAGGATTATATCATCACAACCCAAGTAACTACAAAGAACAAATATCATTCATAATGCTAACTAGAGCAAGCAAGAGGAAAGTCAGGTCATGAAGGACCCTCCTCTGAATGTCCTTCTGCACAAGCTAATCAGCTCTGTCCTCTCATGGAACCTCTAGGCAGAAACACTCTTCTGGCTCATCATAGCAGCTCCTTGCCAGGATAAAAATCAGAGCTACCAGCTCAATTAAATCAAGGCAGATTTACTGCTGCCTTCCAACCTCCAGTGGCCAGCACAGCCCT
>VYZU01011001.1:21639-43143 GCA_013401355.1 Ceyx cyanopectus
GAGAAGGAAAGAATCACAAGCCTTGCCAACTGTTCACAGCCTACATTTAATCAGTAATTCCAAAGTAACACCTGGTAAGTTAGAAATAAAAAAACTGCCACTAATTTTAGTGTGATTTACAAAAAAAAATAAATCCAAAAAAAACACACTTAAAAAAATTTCATTAGCCATTATCAAGTAGTTCACAGTGCAGCAAAAATTCACTTGAGACCCATCAGAACATCTCACTGCCTCCAGCCAAACCAGCACCCAAAAGGTAAGCAATACACAAAACAATGCCATCCTCTGAACCCTGAATGTGTTTCTAAATCACATATTCAGCACAAAACAATTATGTCCATAAAAAGTATCTATAACTTTATTTTTGATCCCAAAAATGATAGTTGATTAGCTGTACTTCTTTGACCAGCTTTTAGCTGCTTCTCTAAAGATGTTCAGGGAACCATATTATTCCCCTCCAGCTTTATTATTCAGCCTCACACATGGGCACTCACACTCCTGGCCCACTTGGCTGCAGAACCATTAAGCATATGGACAGGCTGCTCTGATGCCAGGCACCAGCTGAACCCATCAAGATTTCCTTCCAATTTTCCAGCTTATTGGCCACTCAACCTGTTCCATTTACTGCAATGGTTTGAACTGAATTGTTCAAGATTACTGGACACTGTCTACAATGAGAGCTTACCACCAAAAAAGCAATTCAGAGGTGCACCCACTTATACTAGAAAAGACTTTCTACCTTCTGAGAATCTCATTTGCAGGGCTTGGATAATCTCATCACACCTGCCAAGAAAAACACTCCAAAAGCCCACCTTAAAGAGATTGTCAAAAATCAGAGTACTCAGCCCTTTTGCCTTTCAAAGACCTGTAGTTTTAACTTAGCAATTAGAAGCCCATAGAAGAGAAGAGAATCCTTTAATAATACATTTGCCATTGTACAACACACACAGGGATAACAACAGCACAGTTATGTCCTACTCAGATCATCTGCACTCAAGCACCACTCTGGGTCAGCAAGCATCTCAAAACCATAGCTGCAGCAGTGAGATCAGCAGCACAGAGACTTTGGGGCAGAATAGGATTATAACATTTTAGTACAAGTGAGGAAATAAAGTTTTGCTCTGCTTCCAGTGAGGCACAGATCCAGGACAGCTATCACCCTTCCAAATGCCACCAGGAGCATAAGTACTATTAACAATCACTCTAGTCAAGCACAGTAGATGGCTGTAAGTTAGTGCTACTGCAATTTATTACTGTAGTTCAACAATGACTAATCCAAGACTAATTCTAGGATTTAGATCAGAATCAGGACACAGCTGGAGGCAGAGAAAACAAAACCAATAAAGAAAGCCCAGAACTGTTACATCTACATACCTCCAAGGATGCAAAAACCAAAGCAGCCTACATTGCAAATACTAGCCCTTGAGTTTTGGTTCCATTCCCATATTACAAAAGGTCTTGAATAAAAGATCCCTGTGGCTGGAATACATTATGCTACTGCCTCAGGATTATATCATCACAACCCAAGTAACTACAAAGAACAAATATCATTCATAATGCTAACTAGAGCAAGCAAGAGGAAAGTCAGGTCATGAAGGACCCTCCTCTGAATGTCCTTCTGCACAAGCTAATCAGCTCTGTCCTCTCATGGAACCTCTAGGCAGAAACACTCTAATACTATTATAATTTAAAGTAGAATAAAAAGGTGTATTGTTTTATTAGAGACAATGAACAATTTTCTTGCCTGAATAAACAGTTCAAAATCCCATGTCAGTGATCTGATGGTTAACTCCTCTCTGCTGAGCTGCCATAAACTCAAAAAGATGATCTATTCTCTCACTTGAAGCCTGCTTAGCACCTTCAAAAATAAGGTAATGGAGGCCTCAAGAATAAGCACTATCATCACTGTCCCATTTCTATGCTTCTGTGACACCTCCCAGGTAAACACCAAGCACTATGTTAACTAAGCTACATGATACCATAAACCTCTAGCAATAAAGTAGTAAAATAAAGTTTGACTAGATGACCTTTAAAGGTCCTTTCCAACACAAACCGTTCTCTCATTCTATGAATAACCAATTTGGCAGCATCTGCCTAGGAGCACTGATAGCCCTTGAATGTAGTCAAGGCACAGAAAAGCTGATGTACCCAAGACAGAGAGCTAATCATAGACTCTTACAACCTACACTATACAGCAAGTAATTAGGTCTTTGGTGCCATATGATCTAGTACATGAGACTTGTCATTATTTCTTCAATTAGAAGATGGCTTGTGAACTGTTTACATTGTTACCTATGTTTTGACAGATACAGGAACCAGACCCAAAGCTTTTAGGTACATATTCCATCATGAATACTTGGCTCATTTACACTCAGATCAACATGCTCACTATTACCCCTTGAATAGGAATTAGTTGAAACGACTGCTGTAATTACTTCCACTCCAAACACTTGGGCTGGCAGTGATTAGATAATCCAAACAGCAAATCAGGATCTGATGTGCTGAGAAAGAACAGTAATAGCTGTCATTTGCATAACACCTAAAACTTACAAAGCTCTCCCTGTGAGATCTTCCCAGAAAGCCTATCTCAAAATTTAATACAAGTATCAGAAGTTAGCTTCTTGTGGTCTCTCCTGAAAATCTCAGCTTCTAACAGCCCATCCAGCAGGTAACAACATAAAACTTGAGGAAAATAAAGTGACTATGAAGTGTATCACTCAAAATGCAAATACAGGATCCAGTATGCATATCCAAGGTCACATCAGAAGAGTTCTATTTTTGGCTCTAAAGATCAGCTGATATAAATCATTAACACATCTGAAGCTAAAGAAGGAATGACTTCAAAGGAATGATGCAATCCAAGTATTTGGATTCCTGCTCTCAGTGCACTGCTTTAAGAATTGGGCAGGATTTCTCAGCCACCCCATGCTCCTGATTCTGGATATACACTGTGAAGCAATGGATCTGCTAACCTCAGCTGGAACTGGCCAGCATCTGTGAGTAAAGTGGAAAAAATTCTTCTGACTTTCCTGGATTTTAAGGTTCAGCTGGGGTTTGAGAATACTCTCATGTAGAAAAGCAAACTGAACCTGAAAGCTTGCTGTCCTATGCAATGACCCATGGTCCATTCTAGAAATGCTTGTGCAAGGGGAGATCTGTCCATCTTCACCACCTCCCAACTGATCAGAAAAGCCAGAGAATTAAGAGCTAGACTGAGTGCCTAAAATGTCATTCTTTATGCATGAAGCACAAACTTCCACTCAAGAAACAAACACTTGAATTCAGAAATTTAAATTCCTATTTCAGTCTAAAGCAAATACACCCCACCTTTCAATACTTTTGTTCATTAACAGATCTAAAGAAGCATCTGGAAATAGACAAATACTTAGAAATTAGGGGGGAGAGGCTTTTTTTTTCTTATATTCAGGCAGGGGTATAAAAAATGGCTATTTTTTAAAACAAAGACATGCAGCTTCCCTTACACTATGGTAAAACAAGCCTATTCTAGTTCAGGACCAAACAACACCACTCACTNAGATCAGAATCAGGACACAGCTGGAGGCAGAGAAAACAAAACCAATAAAGAAAGCCCAGAACTGTTACATCTACATACCTCCAAGGATGCAAAAACCAAAGCAGCCTACATTGCAAATACTAGCCCTTGAGTTTTGGTTCCATTCCCATATTACAAAAGGTCTTGAATAAAAGATCCCTGTGGCTGGAATACATTATGCTACTGCCTCAGGATTATATCATCACAACCCAAGTAACTACAAAGAACAAATATCATTCATAATGCTAACTAGAGCAAGCAAGAGGAAAGTCAGGTCATGAAGGACCCTCCTCTGAATGTCCTTCTGCACAAGCTAATCAGCTCTGTCCTCTCATGGAACCTCTAGGCAGAAACACTCTAATACTATTATAATTTAAAGTAGAATAAAAAGGTGTATTGTTTTATTAGAGACAATGAACAATTTTCTTGCCTGAATAAACAGTTCAAAATCCCATGTCAGTGATCTGATGGTTAACTCCTCTCTGCTGAGCTGCCATAAACTCAAAAAGATGATCTATTCTCTCACTTGAAGCCTGCTTAGCACCTTCAAAAATAAGGTAATGGAGGCCTCAAGAATAAGCACTATCATCACTGTCCCATTTCTATGCTTCTGTGACACCTCCCAGGTAAACACCAAGCACTATGTTAACTAAGCTACATGATACCATAAACCTCTAGCAATAAAGTAGTAAAATAAAGTTTGACTAGATGACCTTTAAAGGTCCTTTCCAACACAAACCGTTCTCTCATTCTATGAATAACCAATTTGGCAGCATCTGCCTAGGAGCACTGATAGCCCTTGAATGTAGTCAAGGCACAGAAAAGCTGATGTACCCAAGACAGAGAGCTAATCATAGACTCTTACAACCTACACTATACAGCAAGTAATTAGGTCTTTGGTGCCATATGATCTAGTACATGAGACTTGTCATTATTTCTTCAATTAGAAGATGGCTTGTGAACTGTTTACATTGTTACCTATGTTTTGACAGATACAGGAACCAGACCCAAAGCTTTTAGGTACATATTCCATCATGAATACTTGGCTCATTTACACTCAGATCAACATGCTCACTATTACCCCTTGAATAGGAATTAGTTGAAACGACTGCTGTAATTACTTCCACTCCAAACACTTGGGCTGGCAGTGATTAGATAATCCAAACAGCAAATCAGGATCTGATGTGCTGAGAAAGAACAGTAATAGCTGTCATTTGCATAACACCTAAAACTTACAAAGCTCTCCCTGTGAGATCTTCCCAGAAAGCCTATCTCAAAATTTAATACAAGTATCAGAAGTTAGCTTCTTGTGGTCTCTCCTGAAAATCTCAGCTTCTAACAGCCCATCCAGCAGGTAACAACATAAAACTTGAGGAAAATAAAGTGACTATGAAGTGTATCACTCAAAATGCAAATACAGGATCCAGTATGCATATCCAAGGTCACATCAGAAGAGTTCTATTTTTGGCTCTAAAGATCAGCTGATATAAATCATTAACACATCTGAAGCTAAAGAAGGAATGACTTCAAAGGAATGATGCAATCCAAGTATTTGGATTCCTGCTCTCAGTGCACTGCTTTAAGAATTGGGCAGGATTTCTCAGCCACCCCATGCTCCTGATTCTGGATATACACTGTGAAGCAATGGATCTGCTAACCTCAGCTGGAACTGGCCAGCATCTGTGAGTAAAGTGGAAAAAATTCTTCTGACTTTCCTGGATTTTAAGGTTCAGCTGGGGTTTGAGAATACTCTCATGTAGAAAAGCAAACTGAACCTGAAAGCTTGCTGTCCTATGCAATGACCCATGGTCCATTCTAGAAATGCTTGTGCAAGGGGAGATCTGTCCATCTTCACCACCTCCCAACTGATCAGAAAAGCCAGAGAATTAAGAGCTAGACTGAGTGCCTAAAATGTCATTCTTTATGCATGAAGCACAAACTTCCACTCAAGAAACAAACACTTGAATTCAGAAATTTAAATTCCTATTTCAGTCTAAAGCAAATACACCCCACCTTTCAATACTTTTGTTCATTAACAGATCTAAAGAAGCATCTGGAAATAGACAAATACTTAGAAATTAGGGGGGAGAGGCTTTTTTTTTCTTATATTCAGGCAGGGGTATAAAAAATGGCTATTTTTTAAAACAAAGACATGCAGCTTCCCTTACACTATGGTAAAACAAGCCTATTCTAGTTCAGGACCAAACAACACCACTCACTACTTGTTATTTAAGAGGGACATAGAGGTCAGAGACAGTAGCTCAAACTCTCATCTGGCAAATTTCTCCTTTGTGAACAAGTGAGCCTTCAGGGAAAGCTGCCCTATTTTATTCCTGTGTTGTGTTTTTCTGCTCTCTGCCCTACAACAAAAGAATCCAAATGAGCTGCATATACAGGGATACACGGTGTCAAATAAAGATGAATTTTGCTTTTGTTTAAAAGCAGTAGCTGGAAGTACTACAATGAAGCTTGGGATGATTACCAGAAGTCCTGGGCTATTGCCAGGAACTTGCCTTTTGTGACTCTGATAACCTCCAGAAACAAGTAATCTAGTAAAGGCACAGCACAATAGCACAAAAAAATTCTCACAGTATCTCTGAACAAAAAAAAAAAAGCTGCCACTTGATCCAAGGGTGGTAGACAGCTCACCCACTGAAGTACCTCAGCATATGGAAAATTATTTGAGCATGTTTGCTGAACTTCACCAGGCATGCTCTAGTGAGCTGAAGTTCCAGGTACAACATCCCTTTCAACAGGGAGCTGTTCACACAGGAGATTAGCCAGCTAATGCTAAGTGTCTGGATCTTAATCTATTTAGGAAAAAAAGGCTTTAATATGTCACTTCTGATTCAAAAGGTGGTAAACAGCCCTGAAATAGAATTTTTAGCCTGAAGGAAATTAGCCAGGAGACTGGATCTAGAATTTTGCTTTTTATCTGCGAAAACGAAACACTGCCAAAGTCAGAATGAAGCTCATTAATTTAATTACATTTACTCCTCAGACATGTCTGAGGCAGTAGATCTCCATTAGGTAGCTGATGCTTCATGAAAATCTGGAGGACTGCTATCTAGTAAAGAGGTCTAGGTATCAGCAAATATAATGATGCCTTATATATCTTGTTGAATGGAACTGTGTGGCTCTAGGGAAGATCCCACAATCTTTGTATGCCATCACAACATTGAAGTACTTTATTGGAATGTATTTCTTGCCTCTACTTTTCCAGCCCAGCTCTGTCACTTGTCTACTTCATCCCCATATTGGCAGCTGTGTTCACTCTGAAAAAAAACCCACAATGTAAAACAATTACAAGTAGAAAGATTACTAGAAGGAATCATATCGCTGTAAACATATTCAGCTTGTACTGAAATCCGTTTAGCATGATTTAAACGTTGCTTAGAAATGTAGACAGGTTCACTGGCTTTGTAAAATAAGCAGCAAAGTTGTCCACGTGTTGTCTTTAAAGATATTGCTGCACTTGGCAACAAGACAATTTCCCTTTCCCAGAATACCCATTTAATGTGAGTGCATTATGAGTAAGCGATATTGCATTATTCATTGTGATCAGGTTATAATGACTACATAAATCAAAGTTGCTTTACATCAAGCTATCTTCTTCTCTGGGGGACTAAAGAAAATAATCTAGATTTCTCCTTCCCCTGAGAAACACATTTGTGGAGAGATAAACCTCACTCTTTCCTCTCATCAGTATACATCTTCAGAAACAATATTTTATACTGAAAAGTCATCCACAGTTGCTAATAGGGAATGAAGCTGCAATCTTGTCTCTGTGCCTGTTCAGAATGCACGATGTTGCTCAGTATTATAAATTTTTTTCATCAAGTTACAAAATCTAGTTTTGGCACCAGCCAGAACTTGCTATAAGATCAGTGCACAAAAAAAGTTTGGCAGATTTTTAAGAATCTATACACCTTCTTTTACTCTTAGACTTATTAATGCAAGTCACAACATATGTCTACTGCTTTAAAATATGAGGCATTTTAACCAGTCTTTCCTCTTCAAAACCTTCTTCTACCCTTTCACTCCCAACCAGAATTGCATCAATGTGAAGTGAGATTTTTGTTAATGGTTCAGCCTCAGAACTCAAATCCATTACTCTAGCCTTAGTTTAAAACACTAAACAGCTTGGTTTGAGCCTACAGAATCATTCCCACCTGGCACACTAGGTAGAAGGCAATTTTTTTTCCCCACTTTTTAAATTATTATTTATTTATGGTCCTTCATGATTACATGGGATTCAATCCACATACAAGATTTATTTACTGCCAAAACATCCTCTGCCACTGAAAGTCTGCATGCTGTGATCCAGGGCACGTAGTCCAAGCTGTGGCAGGGCAGTCAGGGCACTCTAAGCACAAAGGAATAAAATGACTTGCTCAAAATTATCTAACATTTTGTACCAGAGCCTTTGTTTTAGTTACATGACTATGCTGCATGGCAATGAACGTTGACAGAGAAACAAATAGAATTTTACAGGCTTTGCTTATAATTGATATATATTAGTCACTGGTTCAGACAAAGGGGAAAAAATGTCCAAGAAAAATGCTGCTGCTGGCACAGGTCAACCTCTGGCAGATTTCAAGGTGGAAGGGGCTCATTAAAAGACAAGAAGGGATTTGCTGATACATTCCAGCCTGGTAGAACATTAAATAAAAATTAAAGGTAAATCCAGGAACTTACGAGAGCCCTTTACAGTGAAGAACTGCAAGAGCCAATGAAGTAGTTTCAAAGCACTGCACCCCTTCAAATTGTAGATGCACTCAGCAGCTGGAAGTCTGGATTTCAGAGGCATCTTAATTACAGTTCCAGATAATGAAGCACATCACCAGTGAAATCTCTCTGATATACAATCTTTTAAAGGCTTTGGAAAGACTCTATGGTTCAGTTCAGAAATGGCAGAGAACCCTCCAGATTTGGAGGNTCTACTTTTCCAGCCCAGCTCTGTCACTTGTCTACTTCATCCCCATATTGGCAGCTGTGTTCACTCTGAAAAAAAACCCACAATGTAAAACAATTACAAGTAGAAAGATTACTAGAAGGAATCATATCGCTGTAAACATATTCAGCTTGTACTGAAATCCGTTTAGCATGATTTAAACGTTGCTTAGAAATGTAGACAGGTTCACTGGCTTTGTAAAATAAGCAGCAAAGTTGTCCACGTGTTGTCTTTAAAGATATTGCTGCACTTGGCAACAAGACAATTTCCCTTTCCCAGAATACCCATTTAATGTGAGTGCATTATGAGTAAGCGATATTGCATTATTCATTGTGATCAGGTTATAATGACTACATAAATCAAAGTTGCTTTACATCAAGCTATCTTCTTCTCTGGGGGACTAAAGAAAATAATCTAGATTTCTCCTTCCCCTGAGAAACACATTTGTGGAGAGATAAACCTCACTCTTTCCTCTCATCAGTATACATCTTCAGAAACAATATTTTATACTGAAAAGTCATCCACAGTTGCTAATAGGGAATGAAGCTGCAATCTTGTCTCTGTGCCTGTTCAGAATGCACGATGTTGCTCAGTATTATAAATTTTTTTCATCAAGTTACAAAATCTAGTTTTGGCACCAGCCAGAACTTGCTATAAGATCAGTGCACAAAAAAAGTTTGGCAGATTTTTAAGAATCTATACACCTTCTTTTACTCTTAGACTTATTAATGCAAGTCACAACATATGTCTACTGCTTTAAAATATGAGGCATTTTAACCAGTCTTTCCTCTTCAAAACCTTCTTCTACCCTTTCACTCCCAACCAGAATTGCATCAATGTGAAGTGAGATTTTTGTTAATGGTTCAGCCTCAGAACTCAAATCCATTACTCTAGCCTTAGTTTAAAACACTAAACAGCTTGGTTTGAGCCTACAGAATCATTCCCACCTGGCACACTAGGTAGAAGGCAATTTTTTTTCCCCACTTTTTAAATTATTATTTATTTATGGTCCTTCATGATTACATGGGATTCAATCCACATACAAGATTTATTTACTGCCAAAACATCCTCTGCCACTGAAAGTCTGCATGCTGTGATCCAGGGCACGTAGTCCAAGCTGTGGCAGGGCAGTCAGGGCACTCTAAGCACAAAGGAATAAAATGACTTGCTCAAAATTATCTAACATTTTGTACCAGAGCCTTTGTTTTAGTTACATGACTATGCTGCATGGCAATGAACGTTGACAGAGAAACAAATAGAATTTTACAGGCTTTGCTTATAATTGATATATATTAGTCACTGGTTCAGACAAAGGGGAAAAAATGTCCAAGAAAAATGCTGCTGCTGGCACAGGTCAACCTCTGGCAGATTTCAAGGTGGAAGGGGCTCATTAAAAGACAAGAAGGGATTTGCTGATACATTCCAGCCTGGTAGAACATTAAATAAAAATTAAAGGTAAATCCAGGAACTTACGAGAGCCCTTTACAGTGAAGAACTGCAAGAGCCAATGAAGTAGTTTCAAAGCACTGCACCCCTTCAAATTGTAGATGCACTCAGCAGCTGGAAGTCTGGATTTCAGAGGCATCTTAATTACAGTTCCAGATAATGAAGCACATCACCAGTGAAATCTCTCTGATATACAATCTTTTAAAGGCTTTGGAAAGACTCTATGGTTCAGTTCAGAAATGGCAGAGAACCCTCCAGATTTGGAGGGATACCTAAAACATCACTCTTCACTTCAAAGTGCAGGGAAGGGGCACCAGGAATGCAGCACACCCAGGAGGTTGACACCTGGAACAAAACAGCAATAGCTGCTAAGGCAAAATGTCAACAGGGCTGGGATTTAGGACTCATCCCACATGTGTATCATAAGCATTCTGCAAAGCAGTTATTTCCTTTCTCTACTCAGTTCATGCAGCCTTGAATTTGCTTTACCAGATGCTCATTACATGCAACTCAAAGGACAATTCTTGATAAATTTATGTGTAAAAAAATTACATCATGTAATAAGCTACACAGGACATGCAAGTATAAGCAGACACTTTATGTGGAGGGCAGTATCGAACTTAACTAGAATTTCAGGACCTAAAAGACATTAAAAGCAAGATTTCCATTTCCAGTTTACTCTCTGCAAAAAATGATGAGTTGGATGCAGTATCATTAGAGAGAGCAAGCATTACTTGAAATATCCTGCCACTTTCAGGCTCTTCTTTATGGACTTTCAGCCTTCAGAGTTTCAGGTTTGTTGGGATTTTTTAAGATCATACACAGGATAGGTTACAATTCTGGGCTGCATAAGACCATTAGAGGAGAGTGCCTTCAAGTACCAAGAAGTATTTACAGCAGAAACCCTCTCTTACTAGTGCCAGTTTAAAAAAAAAAAAAAAAAAAGACTGGAGCTAAGTATCTATTTGGTTCCCTGAACATCTGCTAAGCTTTATATATGGGCACAGTTAATTCTAGGCATGAAACAGGATAGGAGAAAAATCAGCCTAGGACTCCAACTACTAGAGGAAGAAAGGAAAAAAGATAACAAGGCCTTTGATGCAGACTGAAAAGTGACTGTGCAGCCAGCTCCCACTGGCCAAGCCCTGCAGAGGACATCGGATGTGCTGTCCTGCTGGGTCAGGCCATTAGTGCAGTCCAGCAAATTAAAACAATTTAGTAGTGGGGCAGAATTAGGTAAGTAGTAACTCCAAAAGACTAATGAATTATGGTTTGGAGGGTTTGTGGTTTGTTGGGTTTTTTTGTTACTAAGTACCTAATTTGGTTACTTTAATTACATGGGCTATAGGGGGAAAATGGCATTGGTACCATTGATACAGCTCATTAACAGTTCACAGAGCTCACTAATTAGTACATCAGATGCAAAGAAGCTGCAGAGCACACATGGGCTAGCACTTGGTAACAGCCACTCACTGTTTTAACAAGAACAACAATCCCACCTGCTAAAGCCATGGCAGGGGGATGCTCTCCTGTACTCAGATGTCAGAAGGCACAGATGGGACTTGCTCCATGTTTGGAGATGAACTGTATGTACTTCCTCACAAACGCCCAGGCTGTGTTTCAGCTCTTCAGAGCACACAGCCATTTGCAAGAGTTGTACTTCAAAATTTGATTTGTAATTTTAAGACTACACATAATGAGATTAAAACATTTAAAAAAACAAAAAACAAAAAACTAAACATATTGATTAGGCCTTCATCTCAGTAAATTCTTCAGCACTAAGTTGCCAGCACCCAAAGCCAGACATGGGAGAAGGGCTTTAGCTTCTCAGTCTTCAGTGTATTATTTGAACAATTCAGCTGTACCTGTTGCCACTTGCCCACCTGTTAAGTTCAGTTAATGATGCTTGTTATGTGCTGCTTGGAAAGCCAAGGATGACAAATGCCCTGCAAGCCCATTACTAACAGATGGGTATAGCTGCCCATGTCTGGCCTGCTGTCATTCTTTGCAATTCACCAATTAATTTAACTGCAAGCCTCAGAGAGCATTACAGGTTTCCTGTAACAAAGACATTACGTCCCGTAGCCTACAGACACCCTCCAGACACCTCGAGCAAATCTCAAGGTTAGTCCATCATACTGTCCCAACACAAGGTAAACTTATCTTACTCCTTTCATGTTTTTCTTTCAAACCTGACATCAAAGCTACACAGTCACAGGTCATTCCATCAGCCACTCTGGAGCTTGGATCAGTTTTAAAAATCAAAGTGAATCTGCATGAAAAGGCAAATAATGCCACCAAATGAATCACTCCAAGATGGACTTCACCAAAACACAGTGCTTTGTTAAGAGTGACAGAATTATAGCCCATTAAATCATAGTAACAAACACTTCAGCATTGCCTTCCAGGACTGCAGCAAATAATTGAAGTCATTCGCCTAGTGGACTGAAACTCTGTTCAAAGCTGCTGCAGGGAGAAGTCCATGGCAGGCAAAATGCATTTCCCTTTTCAAGCACTCTGGTGCCCTGCCTTCAGAGTGATAACCTGTAGCGTGTCCTAATTTACTGAAGGTAGGTGCAGAAAAAGATCCAAGTCACAGCAAAGAGCCCCCAGGGCCTATGATCAGTAGATGGACTCCATCCTGGGTGTAAACTAAAGCCCCAGTGCTCTGACAGAACTTTTAAAGCTACCAACCAGATGCAACATGTCACCAGTTTGTCCAACAGTTTAAAGCCAAATTAAATCAGTTTTCTACTTCAGCTAAGGCTGGGGTGAGGTTCTGTTTGTTTTATTTGGTTATTTCTTTTGTTTTGGGCTGTGGGGATGGATTAATACTGACTTAAAGAAATGCTGATTAAAACAAGGCATCCTGAGCTAATATTTGCCTAGTAGACTTCAGCTTTCCACTGGCTCTTTCAGCCCTCTTGTATAACCTACAGATCAAACAAACCCAACCTCTGTTAATTTCTCATGTCCCAGCTGTGTAGCACTAAAAGAATTCAGGAGTTCATTCACATTTATGTAGACTCCATCCTCAAGGAAGTATGACTGCTGCATAAAAAAACGTCTATGAAAGCTTAGCAGAACACTGTCTTAATTTGCACTACTTCATTTAACAGAGAAAAGCCACTTGTATTTTACCATAAGCACTATGCCAAGAATAAGCCACTCAATAGCATGCTGTTAGTTCAGTGCAATCAGCTAACATCCATCCGCACTTCTACAGAAATACGAGTGAGAGCATTGAGAGGATTTTTTCCTTTGCCAACCACAGGGCATTGATAGTTCCCCAGATAAACATTACTTGGTAAGTAAAGGAAAAACTTAATATCCTACATTAACATTACTGTGGAGAAATACCACTGATTTTACCATATTGATATTTTGAATTGAAACATCATTTTCAGTAAAAGGGAAAAAATGCCACTATTCATTCCAATAGCTTGAACTTTCAATAGCATTTCTGACAGCCCTTGATGAAGTCAGACAAGAAGATAATAGGAACAGTCCATCAAGTTCCATGGTATGCCTAAAACTACACAAACATCAAATTAAGATGTCAGTCTCAGGTGCAGACCTTACATCTGTTCCTTTCTTTCAAGTGTTTCCACAAACACTGCAAAATGTTAATTTATCACTGATCTAACTTCAGGGCACTGCCCATATATACACCACCAGGAGAATTATCTTCACACTATTATGAATTGATGATAAGGCATCAGTCACAAAAGACTAGATTTCACCTGTTCATAATTGAGGTTTTTTTCTTTCATTGCCTTTATGCTCTCTCTTGGCATACCCCTTCATATGCAGGGCAGCCAGTGCAGACACCACCACAAACTGTACAGACCTTTGTCTCACAAAGGAAGAGCAAATATTGAAAATACAGAACTGGGACCCAACAACTGGCAGAAGGTGAGGGAAGAGTTTGAAATAAACACAGAGAATATTATTCTGGCCAGGTTTGCAGCAGACTTGCTAAAATGAAAAGTCTTTACTCAAACTACTACTACAAGAACTACTTGTTTACTAGTTGACTCATTTTATTAATATAGTAAATCCGGAATCTCATTAGTCTGCTTCACAAACTAAGCCCATCTTCCAAAGAAAGACACTGAAAGTAATTTGCTAGAAAGGAAAAGCTGTTCCTGCTCCTAAAAAGGGACACCATCAGGAATTTCAAACTCCAAATGATGAATAATCTCCCATCTTCTACTTCTTAAAGACTGGAACAGTTCTTCATCTTGTTTTTTGGCACTTAGGTGGGTGCAGGTTTTTTTGAACCAAATTGGGTTCTCTTTTGTTCCCTTGCACATGATCCTGAAAATCCTATTTCCCTATTTTTAAGTTACACAAACCTTCAGATTTACCAGCTCAGTTTAAAATCATAGTTTGACCTATAAGCGATACCAAAGTAACTCAGATGCTGCCCAAAATAACACTCAGACAGGAAAAGCAGTGTGATGAAAAGTGGGGGGTAATGGAAAATATATTAGACCCTTGCTTCACCATCCTCTTTTCCCAAGGCAAAAAACAAGATACCTTGAGAGAAAAAAAAGTAATTCCACCAAGTGAGTTACAAAACCTCATTTTAACTCACCCTGGTTTAGTGCTAAGCACCCTTGTCCTCTAACACATAGACAGGCAAGGTGAGCAGCTCCTGAACCACAAGCACTGCTCACTTTTCTCCAACTTGACTGCTTTACGTCAAGGATATTTGCTTCAATTCCAGAGATAACCCCACCAAGGTACCTACAGACTTGAACTCAAATCCCTTTAACTTTGTGCCAGAGTCCAAAGGGGTCTAGCTCAAGGGCTGACAGACCAAACACCAGCACCCAGATGGAGCTGCATATAGGTCTTGAATGACATTTAGGTGTAGTCTCCCCTTATCAGGTCAAGGATAAAAACTCAAACTTTCTAAGCAATGTCCTGAATCTTATCCTTGCTGCCACCAACAACTTCCAAGCTGCAAGAAATCTTAATATCTGTGAATATGTTCCAACACCTTATTTAACAGTTTTCTAAAAATATGAACATCCAGTGGGCCTAATATCTTGCAGGTTAAAGTTGGTACATCAGAAATCTGTTCAGTTTTTCTCAATGCTTCCAGACTGAAAGGAGATGTATAGGTGAACGCAAGAGTTTTATTAATAAAACTGTTTCAAACATAGATCTAGGCAGACAACTCTTCCTTCTCCTCCCCCCCACCTCCCCAGCCTTACATCATTCTTGTTTCAAGTTTTCACAGCTCATACTCCGAAATCCCCATATTAACTTTCTGGCACGCTTTTCAAGCGCCAATCTCTTTTAACCATATGGTTCTAGTCCTGCAGATTGTCTCTCCTCCATTTTACCTCTCCTCCCACAGAGTTTCACAGAAACAGTTCTATGCAAAACTTGTAAAAGTACATGTCATTTTAAATGCTCGACACCAATCTTCTCAATGAAGTTTCCAAATAAATCCGTTTAATCAATGTTTAAATCAAAAACACCAAAAGCTTCCTCACTTTCCAGCTTTTGACAATCAAAAATTTTCACTGGAATTTGAAGAAGTAAATAAAGGTTTGAAGTGGACAAATCCAAAACATGAAATAAAAGTTCTTCCAAACTTCTAAGCATGGATTGGAAGTTTTCCTATCTAGTCCTAAAACAAGTGCATGTAGTAAGAGTCAACACTAGACTTCTGGGAAACAGTCTAAAGCACAAAATTGTATTTTCCCAAAAATCTAGCATATGGCTACAGTCCAACACACAAGTTCAGACAACACTCAAATACACAAGATTAAACATTTTCCTCATTTTAGGTAAATATTAAATGAATGCTTTATTGACAATATTAAAGTAAGAAGGCAGTCCAGAAATATAAGAATGATTTTCATATTTAGTTAAATTAATCCAGAAATACTTGAATACTGTTCACATTACTCTACTTAAGCAAGTATGTCCTAGAAATAAGAAACTAGTTAGAGTTAAGAAATCAGCTCCCTTCTCCATCACTGACTGAAGACTCAACTGTTAATCCTGCTACAGGGTTAGCCAAGGAGAGCCCTGGTTCTGCAGAAGAGGACACCACTTACACCACATTCCTTCACACTGATGCGATTAAGAGATTCGGGACTAGGCAGACACATCAAGTAAAGAAAATTGACACTCATAGATCTAGTTTCTGTCCTCAATGAGGTTACTACAGAAGAGAGAACAAGCCCACTGTTGTAGTTCCAGCAGTCACATCTTTCAGACAAGATTACTGTTACCTACTAATTTTTACTTCCCCAATTTCACTATGATCATGACTTTATTGAATATGGTTAAGCTGGTTCAGATCAGTGTTAAAGAGCAGTTCAGGACAACAGCACCCACACAAACTTTTCCTACTATATGTTACTGTGATATGTGCACCACTGCTTTCAGAAGTACAACTTCTAATTTTTCTCCTTCCCTCCACACCAAGGAGTCAGGTCCTACTCAGCAGACACATACATACAGCACTTCCATAAAGCCACCAAAAACTTCCTGCAGAAGCAGCAGCTGGAAGGAAGAGGTCCAGACTGAACTTTGCTCATCTTCATTGCTTCATATAACCTTATTGCTAGATGTATGGGCAGAAGTTTCTCCAACTTGGACAAAGGTGGTGAAAGCCATAATTTAAAACACTGTTCTACACATTTGATGCCAGAAGATCTAACTCAGAGGATAACAGTACCCACCTCAAGGGAGGACTGCAGGAACATGCCAGATGCTAGACAACCTGGTGTTCACCATGACTGTAAACTTGGAGGGCAATGGCTGATCTCTGTGTCTGTAGGAAACATCCATGGCCAAATACAAGTTGTATCAGAATTGCACTTGGGGCTTCAGCTGCTAAAACTCTGCTAACCCTCACATTGGGTGCCCAGATCTTTCTTGGATCCAGCCCAAATTTCCATGGAGGACCTACTAATAGACAGATGAGGCTGATCATTCCTTGCATAACAAGGAGGTGCCTCCAACAGATGGGGTTACAGACTACCCCAGGAGTAGGGTGTGCAGACTGCAGATTTAATTAGAAGTGTTGTTAAACAGCTATGACTGCAAGAAGAGTTCTGTGCCTCACCTCGTAAGTGCAAAGTGGAAGATACCTCATGAGACAGGATTCTGCAAAAAAATCTGTTAATAGCATTTCCTTTGCCAGACAGAGGTACAAGAAACAGATTGCTAGGTAAAAAAAAAAAAAAACAACAAAAAAATCCCCCAAACAAAACATACAAGTACAAAAAATACTTTGCTCTTCCTCTCTGTGAACTTTATTCTCTAACAAACAGATATAGAAGTCTCTGAAGAGACCTGCATTTTTAGGAACAGACACTTAGCACAGCTCCATTAAAGTCAATAGAACCTCCCAAATGACTGCTTTCAATAGTCCGTAATAATTGGATAATAATACAAACTTATGGAGCAGACTCCCAGACCCCTATAGGCTGGAAATACCTTCATAAAATCATGGCACTAATAAATTAGGCTGCCTGTTAATAATGTCCAATTTTGAGAGTTCAGTACTTCTTTTTTTAGTGTCAGATTGTTTTTCTGGGTTGTAAACATCCAGTGTCAGATTGTTTTTCTGGGTTGTAAACATCCAGTGTCTCTAGTTAGCAACAGTACATATTCTAGAAAAACAAACACTTTGTAAAGCTTTTCTAACAAGCAACAACTTTACAGGACTGTTTAAGTATTTCTGTCATACAAAAGATGTAATCTATGTATATTATTAGATCAGCAGCATATACTGTCCTACAGTTTTCTAATTTTAGTAAGCCTGCTTTTTATAAAGGTAAAAACTTAGCCAGGGAACAGAAATACTCTCAATGTTCAAGACAAGTTTCTGAAGCAGAAAGCATCACAACTGTTACACTCCTCCTTTATAATGAAAGAAACAAGCATGAGAACAACTGTACACTCAATTTAACTACAATTCATTTCTTATTTCAATATATTACACTATAGCATAGACCTCTTCTATTAAAAACCTTCCACAATAGTTTTAGTAGCAGGACAGACACAGGTTCACTACTGGGAAGTTTGTGACCAAGAACTAAGTGCCCATGAGCACACAAACTACTGTAGATTGCTCCACATCTATTCTAAAGTCTTAATTCAAAAGATGCTGTCCATCTTTGCTGGTGAATTTCTTCCAAGAAGATTGTTCAATAACGCAGGCTCCTCACATTCCATACACAGATTTTCATCCGCCTTGTACCATAGCAGGTCACAGTACAAGGAATGAAGCTCCCATTTTGATACATCTGTTATATTAATGAGTTTAAAAGTGGTGCCGAGAAATGGGAATACCACAGAAACACCTGCACATAAGCAGGTGTATCCACAGTAGACAAAACTTGGGAGATTGATTACAGTCATATTTAAAAGTATGCTCAGAAAGGCATTCTACTCCTCCTGGAAAGCAGCAACAGCCAAACCCTCTGTCAGGAAAAAGCTACCTAGTTTCCAAGCAAGCCAGAAATAATGTTTTTGAACATCAATGTTTTACAGTCAGTCAAGTACTGTGCAGAGCCAAACCAGATTCTACAAGGCTTTGCATAGCTGTGAACATGTACAACTCTTTAACAGAGACATCTCTGCTCACCACCAGCACATCTCAGCTGGTTTTCTGAGACACTTGTGTTTAATCAGCATTATTTTGCTTTTAGCTGCAGACAGCTCAAGGCAGTTGCTGTTCATCCAAGAGATTGTTTCCCTCTGACACCAACAGCACTTCATCACTTAATGCAACAAGACACTCCAAGTGTGTTACTGGCATACCAGAAACTAGGGGCTGACAGCTAACCCCATGGCCTCTTGCTCCAGCAGTCTCCCATACATCAAGAGGCAGGGACAGGCCAGATGACTGCAAACTCCATAGGGTCTTCTGAGGGGAACAGCATCACCTTCAAAGCCCTGCACGTAGGACAGCAGCCAGCACCCTCCCAGTGCCACATCAACACTGCTGCCTGGAGCCTGAGGAACAGGTACACCAACCTGCCTTCCCTTTGAGCCTCCAGCACTTACTTCTGCCTACAACCTTGACAACAGCAGTAGCAGAAATCCTTAGGGCAACTTCTGTGCTCCATAATCCTTACTCAAATTGAAACACGGCTTCCAGCAAGCCTGAGTTTAGGTGCAGATGCAGGAAGGGTAAGCTAAGCCTTAACAACCAGGAGTTCAATAGAAGTGTTAGACTGCAACCAGCACACACCACTGGAGTCTCACAGCACACCAGGAGAGGGAGGCTGGCTGGCTTCACCTCCAAGACTGGCAAGCACCTCTTCGCTTTTAAAAGCTCTTCAGGCTCACCACTGTAATAAAGGCCCTCTATCTCAAAGATTTGTTCCTGGCTTGATTTGTAATTGTTATTTGANTCTAACAAACAGATATAGAAGTCTCTGAAGAGACCTGCATTTTTAGGAACAGACACTTAGCACAGCTCCATTAAAGTCAATAGAACCTCCCAAATGACTGCTTTCAATAGTCCGTAATAATTGGATAATAATACAAACTTATGGAGCAGACTCCCAGACCCCTATAGGCTGGAAATACCTTCATAAAATCATGGCACTAATAAATTAGGCTGCCTGTTAATAATGTCCAATTTTGAGAGTTCAGTACTTCTTTTTTTAGTGTCAGATTGTTTTTCTGGGTTGTAAACATCCAGTGTCAGATTGTTTTTCTGGGTTGTAAACATCCAGTGTCTCTAGTTAGCAACAGTACATATTCTAGAAAAACAAACACTTTGTAAAGCTTTTCTAACAAGCAACAACTTTACAGGACTGTTTAAGTATTTCTGTCATACAAAAGATGTAATCTATGTATATTATTAGATCAGCAGCATATACTGTCCTACAGTTTTCTAATTTTAGTAAGCCTGCTTTTTATAAAGGTAAAAACTTAGCCAGGGAACAGAAATACTCTCAATGTTCAAGACAAGTTTCTGAAGCAGAAAGCATCACAACTGTTACACTCCTCCTTTATAATGAAAGAAACAAGCATGAGAACAACTGTACACTCAATTTAACTACAATTCATTTCTTATTTCAATATATTACACTATAGCATAGACCTCTTCTATTAAAAACCTTCCACAATAGTTTTAGTAGCAGGACAGACACAGGTTCACTACTGGGAAGTTTGTGACCAAGAACTAAGTGCCCATGAGCACACAAACTACTGTAGATTGCTCCACATCTATTCTAAAGTCTTAATTCAAAAGATGCTGTCCATCTTTGCTGGTGAATTTCTTCCAAGAAGATTGTTCAATAACGCAGGCTCCTCACATTCCATACACAGATTTTCATCCGCCTTGTACCATAGCAGGTCACAGTACAAGGAATGAAGCTCCCATTTTGATACATCTGTTATATTAATGAGTTTAAAAGTGGTGCCGAGAAATGGGAATACCACAGAAACACCTGCACATAAGCAGGTGTATCCACAGTAGACAAAACTTGGGAGATTGATTACAGTCATATTTAAAAGTATGCTCAGAAAGGCATTCTACTCCTCCTGGAAAGCAGCAACAGCCAAACCCTCTGTCAGGAAAAAGCTACCTAGTTTCCAAGCAAGCCAGAAATAATGTTTTTGAACATCAATGTTTTACAGTCAGTCAAGTACTGTGCAGAGCCAAACCAGATTCTACAAGGCTTTGCATAGCTGTGAACATGTACAACTCTTTAACAGAGACATCTCTGCTCACCACCAGCACATCTCAGCTGGTTTTCTGAGACACTTGTGTTTAATCAGCATTATTTTGCTTTTAGCTGCAGACAGCTCAAGGCAGTTGCTGTTCATCCAAGAGATTGTTTCCCTCTGACACCAACAGCACTTCATCACTTAATGCAACAAGACACTCCAAGTGTGTTACTGGCATACCAGAAACTAGGGGCTGACAGCTAACCCCATGGCCTCTTGCTCCAGCAGTCTCCCATACATCAAGAGGCAGGGACAGGCCAGATGACTGCAAACTCCATAGGGTCTTCTGAGGGGAACAGCATCACCTTCAAAGCCCTGCACGTAGGACAGCAGCCAGCACCCTCCCAGTGCCACATCAACACTGCTGCCTGGAGCCTGAGGAACAGGTACACCAACCTGCCTTCCCTTTGAGCCTCCAGCACTTACTTCTGCCTACAACCTTGACAACAGCAGTAGCAGAAATCCTTAGGGCAACTTCTGTGCTCCATAATCCTTACTCAAATTGAAACACGGCTTCCAGCAAGCCTGAGTTTAGGTGCAGATGCAGGAAGGGTAAGCTAAGCCTTAACAACCAGGAGTTCAATAGAAGTGTTAGACTGCAACCAGCACACACCACTGGAGTCTCACAGCACACCAGGAGAGGGAGGCTGGCTGGCTTCACCTCCAAGACTGGCAAGCACCTCTTCGCTTTTAAAAGCTCTTCAGGCTCACCACTGTAATAAAGGCCCTCTATCTCAAAGATTTGTTCCTGGCTTGATTTGTAATTGTTATTTGATCACTCAGTTGAGCCAGTTCAACCTAAAATAAAAGCTCAAAAGCACATTCACAA
>VYZU01011001.1:43258-57461 GCA_013401355.1 Ceyx cyanopectus
AAAAAAATCCCCCAAACAAAACATACAAGTACAAAAAATACTTTGCTCTTCCTCTCTGTGAACTTTATTCTCTAACAAACAGATATAGAAGTCTCTGAAGAGACCTGCATTTTTAGGAACAGACACTTAGCACAGCTCCATTAAAGTCAATAGAACCTCCCAAATGACTGCTTTCAATAGTCCGTAATAATTGGATAATAATACAAACTTATGGAGCAGACTCCCAGACCCCTATAGGCTGGAAATACCTTCATAAAATCATGGCACTAATAAATTAGGCTGCCTGTTAATAATGTCCAATTTTGAGAGTTCAGTACTTCTTTTTTTAGTGTCAGATTGTTTTTCTGGGTTGTAAACATCCAGTGTCAGATTGTTTTTCTGGGTTGTAAACATCCAGTGTCTCTAGTTAGCAACAGTACATATTCTAGAAAAACAAACACTTTGTAAAGCTTTTCTAACAAGCAACAACTTTACAGGACTGTTTAAGTATTTCTGTCATACAAAAGATGTAATCTATGTATATTATTAGATCAGCAGCATATACTGTCCTACAGTTTTCTAATTTTAGTAAGCCTGCTTTTTATAAAGGTAAAAACTTAGCCAGGGAACAGAAATACTCTCAATGTTCAAGACAAGTTTCTGAAGCAGAAAGCATCACAACTGTTACACTCCTCCTTTATAATGAAAGAAACAAGCATGAGAACAACTGTACACTCAATTTAACTACAATTCATTTCTTATTTCAATATATTACACTATAGCATAGACCTCTTCTATTAAAAACCTTCCACAATAGTTTTAGTAGCAGGACAGACACAGGTTCACTACTGGGAAGTTTGTGACCAAGAACTAAGTGCCCATGAGCACACAAACTACTGTAGATTGCTCCACATCTATTCTAAAGTCTTAATTCAAAAGATGCTGTCCATCTTTGCTGGTGAATTTCTTCCAAGAAGATTGTTCAATAACGCAGGCTCCTCACATTCCATACACAGATTTTCATCCGCCTTGTACCATAGCAGGTCACAGTACAAGGAATGAAGCTCCCATTTTGATACATCTGTTATATTAATGAGTTTAAAAGTGGTGCCGAGAAATGGGAATACCACAGAAACACCTGCACATAAGCAGGTGTATCCACAGTAGACAAAACTTGGGAGATTGATTACAGTCATATTTAAAAGTATGCTCAGAAAGGCATTCTACTCCTCCTGGAAAGCAGCAACAGCCAAACCCTCTGTCAGGAAAAAGCTACCTAGTTTCCAAGCAAGCCAGAAATAATGTTTTTGAACATCAATGTTTTACAGTCAGTCAAGTACTGTGCAGAGCCAAACCAGATTCTACAAGGCTTTGCATAGCTGTGAACATGTACAACTCTTTAACAGAGACATCTCTGCTCACCACCAGCACATCTCAGCTGGTTTTCTGAGACACTTGTGTTTAATCAGCATTATTTTGCTTTTAGCTGCAGACAGCTCAAGGCAGTTGCTGTTCATCCAAGAGATTGTTTCCCTCTGACACCAACAGCACTTCATCACTTAATGCAACAAGACACTCCAAGTGTGTTACTGGCATACCAGAAACTAGGGGCTGACAGCTAACCCCATGGCCTCTTGCTCCAGCAGTCTCCCATACATCAAGAGGCAGGGACAGGCCAGATGACTGCAAACTCCATAGGGTCTTCTGAGGGGAACAGCATCACCTTCAAAGCCCTGCACGTAGGACAGCAGCCAGCACCCTCCCAGTGCCACATCAACACTGCTGCCTGGAGCCTGAGGAACAGGTACACCAACCTGCCTTCCCTTTGAGCCTCCAGCACTTACTTCTGCCTACAACCTTGACAACAGCAGTAGCAGAAATCCTTAGGGCAACTTCTGTGCTCCATAATCCTTACTCAAATTGAAACACGGCTTCCAGCAAGCCTGAGTTTAGGTGCAGATGCAGGAAGGGTAAGCTAAGCCTTAACAACCAGGAGTTCAATAGAAGTGTTAGACTGCAACCAGCACACACCACTGGAGTCTCACAGCACACCAGGAGAGGGAGGCTGGCTGGCTTCACCTCCAAGACTGGCAAGCACCTCTTCGCTTTTAAAAGCTCTTCAGGCTCACCACTGTAATAAAGGCCCTCTATCTCAAAGATTTGTTCCTGGCTTGATTTGTAATTGTTATTTGATCACTCAGTTGAGCCAGTTCAACCTAAAATAAAAGCTCAAAAGCACATTCACAAGCAGTGCACACCCACCCATACTAAAAATGAAAACACAAGAGCTAGACTTTTCATTAAAGAAACATCTCCATCATTCCTCCTTCAGAAAGGTCACATCTGTATCACAAAACAAGGCATTTGAAAATCATAAACACAAAAAAAAAACCCAAAACACCTTTTTAGATACAGAGGCCATAAATTGGTCCCACATTTCATAAGTAGATACGAAGTAGTTAAGATGAAAGGCGACTGCAAACAAAAGCACTCAGCACAAAGATTATAATCTTTCTAAAACACAGGCCCCGTGGTCACCAGTGGTAACCAATAGAAGCACTGCTCACAGAGCAAAGTTGATTTTTCTTTTGTTTTAAAGAACTCTGGAAGTTGGGCTTTCACACTGTCAGCATTTTTCTAGCACACAACCTCTTCTGTGTCACTGCTAATGGCATAAAAGAGGGAGACCATTAGCTGAGGGAATTCTTTTTCTCCCTATAAGGATGGAAAAAATCAGGAAGAGTGAGCTTTCTCCTGAATATATTTGGTCTGCAGAAGACACATGTGGTAGAAATGTTGCTATGGAAACTATTCTATTAAATAATATTAGATTAAATTTACATATTTAAAGTGCACAAACCCAGTCCAGGTACAAAACTAATTAGTGTAAATTCAATCTTGAAATTACAAAGTAGGGCCTATCAAAACTGCCAGTTTCCTTTTAAAAAGGGTTTTGAGAAAGCTGCTTCTCTGCACTCCTTTCTTCCCAAATGTAGCACCTGCACCCCAGTTATTCAGAAAAAGTCACTTCTTGAGTTAATTTGTAGATACAAGCTCTGCTCCTAGTTCCCTTGGTGATGGAATTACCACAGCATTACAGAGAAAAACCCAGGAGCTGAATTCAGTCTGGAAAGACAATGCCCTGATTACAGCTGTGCTACCGTAACATTGGAATGTATTTTAGTAACTCCCACCACACACACAGAGCACTGAAACCCTTCTCTGTTAAGCAGGAGTCCTACAGGGGCTGGAATAAGCTTGTCCATCCTTCACGTTTTCACATTATGGTAAAGTTCTTTTATAGTATTTTAAGGACTGAAGTATTTCTTGTCCCTTCCCACCTACATCTCCTGGGTGTCCACCAGACCTCCCCAACACAGCTACCAGAAAACAAGCTGTTTTAGTAGTTCCTTCTCCTCTAAAGCCAAGCTCCCATTAGCCACTGAGTAAGCCAGAATTCCAGCTCTTGCTAGAGCCAGGCAGCAGCCCCAGGCTCTCAGTCAGCTTCAACACCAGCCCTGCACATACCCTGCCTAAGCAAGGAGGAAAACACCCCGAAGAGAGAGGACTCCTCTGTTAGCTGGGGCTGTGTACTGAGAAGCAGGTGCTGACAATTTCACTGCTGCCACAAGCAACACAAGCCTGTCCCACATTTAAAGAACTCAGGTTAATAATAATTACCCACTTCTACTTGGGTGTTCTAAATCAGTAAATCTCTGGGCTTTTAAGCAGCTTATAGAAAATGCAAGTTACAGGAAAAAATCTGCACTCATGTTTCAACCATCAGTTCCTAAGCAGTGGGCCAGTCCTCTAAACTGAAAACTACAAGAGCATTACTGCTGATGAAATGACTTATTTCCAAACAAATGGAGTCACAAGATTTGAATCGGTCACCTCTCCCTGACAGCACAGGCCTCTATCACCAGGTCACAAGCAGTGACAGTCAGATCACAGCAGCCACCTTCCCTCCTCATGTCCTCCAGGGCACTGGAAAGCTGTTGGGACAGCATGCCCAGAGCCAAGGGCAGCTGAGGACAGCAAACTTGGGGGTCTTTGTTTTAACGAATGTAGGGTCATGGCAACTCTCTGGGACTTTGCTTGAACTTCTTCACAAAAGCACTTTCCACCACCCCTTTCACAGTTTCCGGCCATTGGTAACAATATAAACCTTTGGAATTAGAAGGAATAAGATCAAATAAAGAAACTGTGCTTTCAAAGAAAACACTCAACATTTGTTCCGTTTCCATGAACTCACTGTCATTCTCCATTTCTCCCTCCGCTTTTGCATTCAGCTGTGGAACACATTTCTACTGAGCAGGCACTGAACACTTCCTTACCACCACCCTCAAAGTGTTTTAGAAAGCCTTAATAAGGGAAAAGCAGAGGCATGAGCAGAATTTACACCTCTCTCAGGGTATGTGCCTTACATATCCACTGCTACAGTATGTAAAGATGTGTCAGTCTAATCTTCCTCTTATGCTGGAACAAACAGGTTACCGTTGGATATAATATACCTTCAGGAATGATACTAATTCTGCAAAATTCACTACAAGTTCTCTCAGTGTTTTTCTCCACCTGTCACAGAATCATGTGATTCTTAAAGAATGAGTTATGCCTGCAAGCCCAGGTAAAACAAAAGTAGCCTGCTGGAATACTTTAAAATGATTTCCAGCTTCCAAACAAGTCAGAGACATGCAAGTTACCAAACTGTGGAGAAGCCATTGAACATAGACACAGCAACAGAATATAGTGACCCAGCTAAAGTTTTCAGATGACTGCGCAACACACCCACCCCTCCATAATAAATCTTCATGCAAAACTCATGCTATGATCAATTCAGAATTGCCAACCCATCCGTTCTCGGTCCCTTTCCCATTCTGAGAGGCAGATACCTCAAAGCATTTTAGATGCCCAAACCCTCCTTCCAGTCTGAATCCCCCTTAAGCCACACTGGCCCACTAAGGAGGTCAGAACCTTTGGAGCACAAATATCCCATCACTGGAGTAGCTCTGCTGGCTTGTTCAGGGGAGCAGGTAGCAGAACCCATGAACTGTAGGAAGAGCCTGTGCTTCGAGAGCTTATGCCACACCAGGTACCATGGGGAACTGGCCCACAGCTACTGCTTATCTCATACATACAACTGAAACTAGGAACATACCATGCTAGCAAAAACAGCCTTAAAATAATATAGAACTAAAGAGAGCTTCTTGAATTTTCAGTTTGTGCAACTCAGGTGAACTCAAAAGGCCTAAAAACACCACAAGGTCTTCACCTGTCCCACACAAAACCTTAAAGCCCTGATTTGTAGCAGCCCCCTCATAGGAACCCCGGAGCTTCAGCAGCTACAGACAGCTCTCATCCCCTGCCCAAAGTTCCCCCGCACTCCCAGAACCCCGTTCTCCGGGGCACGGCACCTCCTGCCCCCCTTTCCTCCCCTCCGTCTCTCTCCCCGCGGCTCCCCTTTGGCGGCACCGCACCGCTCCGACCCAAAGTTGGCGGCGGCTGCCGAGCACCGGGAAGCTCGGTACGAAGGGCAGAGCCAAGAAGTGCGGGCAGCACAGCCCTACGGGCAGGGAGCATCTACATCTCCCAGGCGGATAAAAGAAAAAAATATAAATATATAAGTACACACACGTGTATGCATACAACGCAGGAATACATATGTGCATGTAGGTGCCTTTATTCTTCTCCCGCTCCCCCAGTGTATTCGTTTCGTGTCTCCTCTGCAGAAACACCCACTGAGCTCAGTTAGCAAAAAAAAGACAAAGGAGTGGAAGAAAAAAAAAGCAAATAAAAAAATACATTAAAAAGCCCAAAAGCAGGTGCCTCTCGGGCGAGCCCGGGAGGGGGCCAGCACTCACCCCCAGCCGCCTGCTCCGGATCCGCACGTAGCCCTGTTTCACGATGTCGTTGAAATTGGAGGCCATCCTTCCCCGAGAAAGTTGCCGGCGCTGTTCAGCCCGTCCGCATGGCGCGTGGCAGCCTCCGCAGCCGCACCCCGCTGCGCTCCGCACCGCCCCGCAGCCGCTCCCCGCTCCGCGGAGCGCCCCGACCCCGGGGCGGGCCGGACCGGGGGAAGGACCGGAGGAAGGGCCGCCGGCAGCGCCCGCCCCGCGCCCGCCTTTTCACCCACCCCCACCTCCTCAGCTGCCCCGGCGCCCCTATCCTGTCCTGGCGGCCCCGGGTCCTTGCCCAAAAAAAAAAATCAGCTCTAAGGAATCAAACGGCGAGAGCTCCCCCCAGTCTCCACCATCAAGAACTCCTTCGGGAACTGACCTAATAGCTGCTTAAATGGTTTATACCACCCCACCTTGCACCAAGCGTGTAATTTCCGCCATCTGCAGGTGGGTCAGCTGAGAATAACCAGATCTGCCCCGTTGTGCTGAGGTGATGTAGCTCAGACCTGTGGTTTTCCTCAGGAAAGTGGGTTTCCCAGAAAGTCTTTCAGATGCCTGAAAGTCTGCCAAGTGACACAGTTCCAACATCTCCTTGTAAAGCCCGGTAACCTGAGCTGTTGTTCTGTGGTGCACTCCATGTCGTGGAAATGTCACCCGAGCATATGCTGCATTTTCTAGGTGATGTGCCGCTGCAGTAAGGAAAGACTCTGCCTGGCACTGGGCCCCGGGGTTGCCTTCTGCATCCCCCGAGTTCTCCTTTTCCAAGAGCGTGCAAACATTGCCAGGAGAGACAGGCTCCAGTGACTCTGCTCTACATGGGTTACCTGCTAGTGGTGCGCTATAAATACTGTGTCCTGGAAAGAGGGACTGTTCATCTCTTCATAACATCTTTTAATAGCATTACAAATATAGGCAGTCTGAGGAGGTCAGTGAGATAAATGACTTTGACTTTGAGAATTATCATGCCACAGCAATTACAAACAGGGTAAAAAGGAGGAAGGCAGAGCAGAGTATCTCCGAGGAGTGTAAGGAGAGCACCTGGCAGCTGTACCAAGCACAGGGCTATGGGGAAGCTCAGCCCATTTTCATTTCGTTGTTCCAACTCACCTATGACAAACGTGACCCATTTCTGGCTTAAATATCCAGCTCCTTCATTTTAGGAGCAGCCAGAAGTGGTGGTGGTTGCTGTGCTGTGGTAACAGCATGGTGCTTCCCATTCTTGCTTGAAGAAGTGATTACGCTTTGCAAGGCTTTACAAAATATTAATTGATGGAGTGGATTACAGAGATAGAGTGTAAGACTCTCTAGCTGAAGGGCTAATTCACTAAGGATGAAGGAGACAAGTCTGCAGTCCTTGCCTCAGAATCTCCTTTATTATTTTATACTTCCCTCTCCTTTTTACAGAGCTATTTTACAGAATGCATAAAATAGAACAACTTCAGCTAGAAAAAGCAAAAACACATCCAGCCTAAGTTGCACCTTACAAAGCATAGGTTCCTCACGGCAAAATTGCCAAGTAAGGTAAGTTTGTTAAGTATACTGTACAGCCCCAGGAACACCATTAATACCAGTTCCATAGATTTGTTAGATTTCATTGCTGGTCGAAAGCTAGGAAAGGTAAGACACCCAGCCTGCTTCATCTTGTAGAGAAATGCGTATTCAGCACAGAAACATATTTCACAATCTCAAGCACCATAAAAATACTAATGCTGGAAGCATCAAGTATATTCTGATTCCAGGAAAAAAAAAAAAAAAAAGAAAGTAGAAACCACAACAAAACAAACAAAAACCCAAAGCGTGCTTATTTTGATTTCAAAGACATTTGTAGCAGGAAACAAATTACAGAGCCACTTTAAATGTCTTTTCAACAAGTTTAGACGTTTCTTCTAATCCCTTCCCGTACCTGCAAACATACTGCTGATTTCATTAGCCACTAGCATATTCTTGCAGGTAAACACATTCCTAAGAGCTTTGCTAAGTAAAGGTGGATTTAAGCCTGTGCTTATTCTTTGATGAATTAGGATATTAGCGTCCACTTACATTTTCACTTTGAACAACACAAATCCCTTACACATGCTATGGTTCAAAGAGAAAATGCATTTCAATTCCCACGTGTGCAATATGTTCCAAGAATGTGCCAGAAAATCTCATTGTTCAGGTTTTCAACTCAATACTATCACTAGAAAAAACCTTGTTTACCAGGTTTTCAATCCTGATGCAAATATGCGCTCTCATTGTTTTGACAAGAGTCTTTCTTTCACATCCCTGGGGGCCTATTGACCATTTGCACTCCCTATGAGGAAACGTTGCACATGTTTATCTATATTCAAAACTGTATAAAACCTTGTAATTGAGCTTTCATTGAAATTCAAATTATTTTCCTTTTAATGACAATATTGACATTATTTCTTAATGAAGATAAGAGTCAAGGGTCACTTTGAAGTACTAGCCTGCTGTAAATAATTTAAGTGGATTATTGTTATATTCTAATCTCCTACTATCATTGTGTCACCCTACAATGAGCTCATTTGCTTTTAGGGCTCTGGAAACAAAAATCACTGGTATTGCTTTTAAGTGAAAATGAAGGTATCGTTTGTCTTTTCAAAATGCCATACTGACATTTTAAAAAGAAGTTACATTCACCTCATTGTATTTGCAGCATGTCATCCCCTGTGTCCATGATAGTATTTCATCACAGTCTACGGGTGAAATTTGACAACCACCTCTCAGATTTACCAAATTAAAGAACAAGAAAACTGCAGAGGCCATTTTAAGGAAGCAATATTTTCTGTGGAAGTTATTTCCTTGAACAGATGGAGCTGGTACTACTCAAGCATTTCCTGAACAAAAAACTTTCTCATTTGATCACCCTGAAATGATTTTCTGGAAATTTATAACATGTGTATATATNTGTTTGCTTTTTGGTTGGTTGGTTGTTTTTTTCTTAAGAAATGCTCCCATAGCATTTTGTTTCCATAAGGTAAAGATGGCAACATTTTCCCACTATTGTTTTGATTTTTCAGGGTGGTTTAGAAATTATAACGTCACAATGAAGTGTTCTGACCTTATCAAGTACTCTAGGGTTACTGGAATGTAGTATTTCAAACACAGTAACTTGATGAGAAGCTTTTTTGACATTCCTAAGTCTAATTTTCTTTTGGTGTGAGATACATTTTTGACATTTCATTCTGATTTTTTTTTGCAGTGGAACTTCTGAATTTGAACTAATTCTAGCTGCAAAGATAACAAGCAAAAATGAAAGAGTCTCATTCTTTAAGAGAAGTGGGGTTTTTTCCTATGTTATTGCAAACCTTGAAGTCCCTTATGCTCCTGTTTGCAAAGCCAGACTTGTAGTGCTGCCTTGGATCACTAGGCCAGCCATATTTAATTTCTGAAAAAGAAAGAAGGAAGTTTATTCTGAATTTACTTCTATCGAAATGTAGAAATTTGACTCGTTTTGCCTCATAATTGTGGCTTGTTCTGCCACTGGTGCTAATACAAAACTGTATGCTGGATCCATGGTACAAAACCCCTCAGAATTTATCTTCCTTTGCCACTTATGTATCATTGTGCTAATTGATTTTGAGTGAATACTACAGAAATGAAGATTTCTCAGATGCTTTTTTTCTGCTGTTACATCTTATTCCGTGTCTTTGTTTCTAGTATGCCCATAAGGCTGCCTGTGCAATGGCCAGCACTGCCAGGCTTCAGGCAGAGGAGCAGTGTGATGGGTCACATATTTTGGGCTAGCCTTGAGGTATCTTACCTGGTAAAGTGAAGGCAGGACACTTGGTTAAAACATCCTCATTTGGTCCAGGGATTTTTGAAAGCATTAAGTATAAAACTGCATTAGTGAAATGCACACATAATGTATTGGCAGAATTAGTATGCAGATGTCAGTCAGTGCCAAAACATGAAAATTCATGAGACTGAACAGTTAACTTTAAAAAAACCCTACCATACCAGAATGTAGGCATATAGCTACTTGCACAGTAAACAGGAAAGTGCCTGCCAGCATAAGCCACTGCTAATCAATATTTAATGAAAATAAATACTCTATCAACCAGGCTAACATGTCATTTTGCACAGTAATATTGCAGTATCAGGTACTGAAATTAACTTGCTTCTGCACAATTCATTCAAAGAGTTCTGCTTCATGTAGACCAAGGTGGTGAGAAGATAGTGGAGGGTGGGAAGGAGCAGCAAATGAAAGGCATCCTTTTACTGGAAACTCTGGTTTTGATTTTAATATTTTGTCCTTAACAAAATTACTGTCAACACAGTGAATGTTAAGATATATGCTGACTGAATCTGCAAGGAAAATGAATCCAGGGTAACATTAGCTATTGAGAAACCCAACATTCATTTTGTTTGCTTTGTATTTCTGTGACAGTTACAAGCATTTAAGCAACTTTTTCATCCTTGCTCTCCTGAAGACATACATCAAGGGACCTTCCTGCATCTGCAGAACAAGGCTGGAGGGATTAACTGGGACTGAGTGGTGGGTCACAAGGTCACCAGCCATCCTTCCTTTTCCTATAGGTAATTTATCAGTCTGCAGAGTATCAAAGCGCAGCTCTAGGACTGGCAGCTCACTCTGATCTTTGGCTGTGGCAGAGCTGGAGTGATATAACCCGTGCAATTGCAGTCTCCCTGACTGCCTGTTTGAGATTTCCCATCTGAGCCAGCACAAGAACATTAATCCCAGAGCTGGTCCCAAAATATGCAACGTGTAATCTTTATCGAGCCATGAGTAGAAAATGCAGCCGTGCCAAAGACTCAGAGCTCAGCAGCAGTTCCATTTATGCCATGTGCACATGAAACACTCATTCACATTTGTCTGTGTGCTTGGATTTAATCGTGTTGCTTGTGTAGGTGGATTTCACTGCATGACATATGTGGTTGTCATTGGGGCTGGCTCAGCTAAACGCCACAGCACACTGTATAATTCTTCCAATAGATCCTTCAAAACAGGACCTACCACCACTGATGGTAAAATTGATATCTTCTGGGAAAAGGCAACATTTGCCAAGATAACCCTACTAAAGGGTATCTCAAGACTCAAATTGCGAACATCAAGTTTTGAGACTTAGCAGACAAAGATATAGAAATCTTACCACAAACAGATATTTTGCAACAGCCTATTGCATGATCAAAAAGGAACTCGACTGGGAATTAATGGTACACAGTTAAGCCAGGGCCTATATTAATGGTATCTTAAATTTTTAAGGACATTCTGCAGGAACCTAAAACTTGTCTCTGGTCAACTTTAGGAAGCGGGTTTGGTGTTCCTACTAGCACTCAGGCTGCAGTGTGCCTCACCAGTGCAGTAACAGGATGCTGTTTGCTATTACATTGTATATAATTAAATAATTTTCTATTACACCCTGCAAGAAAAGCATCAGCTATGTTTTAGCTGAAACCCTTATGGTAAGGTTTACACTTGAAAATTTAAATAGATGCTTCTTTACATTAAATCACAATTTTAGACATGAGAAGTTCTTTCTAAATTAGACTTCAGTGTATATATATTTATAGATATTCCGATACTGATTGATTCCAGTGAAATTTATTAGCTGTTGTTTTATCCTAAATACTCATTAATGAGCCAATGTCAAGCTAATTTGATGTTTGTGTTAACAATATGTCTACAAGGCAAATTCTTATCTTCACTTGGTGCATATTTAAGCATTTATTGCTGTATGTCTACTGAAAATTTATGCCTGAAAGTTTTTTGATCTTCTTGTTGCTGTTAAACGAGTTAGAAAAAAAAGGTATATATTCTAATTATANTATGTTCTGCCTTATATAATCAGTAGTTATTGGGTCTAGATTTTAATAATTTCTTGTGCAGTTGCAAGGTTATATTTGTATGAGCATTTACCAGAACTGGGCACCTGAGTAAAATGAACAATGATATAAATACCATTCTCCATTCATTGCAACATGATTCACAGGTTGGAAAAGCCAAAGCTCTCACAGCACCCTGCACCCTGGAGCTATTGAAGAGGGTCGATTTTGTTCTCACTGTCATTCTCCCAACATATCAAGCCCTTTTCATAGGGGTGGTGCGAGAAGAGTTGTGTTTGTAATGCACTAAAAGGCTAAAACAAGTTATTTCCCTTTAGAAGGGAAGACAAATTACTAGGAAGGAATGATGACTAAATCACAGTACCTTCACACTAAAGTATCAGAAAGGAAAGCTAACTAAAAACATGCACTTTCTGACTCTCCTTAGCTAGAGCTGAGACAAAAGACCGAATCAATCACCCTCCTGCACTTGCAATTGGAAACATTTGGTTCACACATGAAAGCCTGCATGTCACTTTTTTGAAAAGGCAGCCCAAATTTACAGATGTTCTTTACTAACTTTGAAGGTGGAAATTCAGAGCAGTCATTAGAACACAAAGACGAACTCAAATAAGGCAAAGACCAGGATAGCATGTCATTCTTTTTATGTCGTGCAAACAAATCTGGAATTTGTATTTCAATATTGAACTAAAAATATTATGATCACTTTTAGAAGAGTAAAATTCAAATGACAGGTCCTCTGCTCAAGAAGCAATCGGAGTTATTTGCATGACTCCTTAACACAGAGCTATTTGCATAACTCCCTAATACCATGTAGTAACTGCCCAGCAGCTGCAGGTACCTTAAATTAAGTCACTTATGACCCTTCTTTGTGAGACACCATATATTATTTGCATTTACACTCAAAATGAAGTTAAGAGCCTTCCTGAAGATTTAAGGGGACTTGTTTGGATTCAGTCACGGTGCTTTCTAGTCTTTTACTAAACTGTGACAGCAAGTCTGGTAAACAAATGGGAAAGGATTCAAAGGCGAAATGATTTCTCAGATTACCCAGGGTCTTGGTCAGTAATAGCATGAGATTTCATTCCATGTGCTTACACCTCCCAAGGACTGTAAATATTGCTGCCATTCAATATTTTTAGGAGCAGATTCCAGAACATAGATTGTCTGGAACAGGAAAAAATTTCCAAGAGTTAACTTCAATTTTGTGTCAGGTCATTCCGAGACAATGCAAAGAAGTCAGGGGTTTTGACTGTAGAAATGTAGGCTGTATCAGTAAAAATATTTGTTTACTATTACACAAAGTTTAACAAGTTTTCTAACAAAGCTGCCATAAATTGAAATCTGGCTGTACTGGGTGGAATTTACAGACCTTTCTCATGCAGCTACTTCCCTGAGGAGCCAAGAAGAATGACTTAACACCCAATTATCCTTGATTTTCATGCAATTTACACAGAAAATATTGTAAATTGCATCTCTCATGTAAATTATTTCAAATGAGTATTCATTAACACAGGTGACTTTGCTTGCCAAGGCTCAGCTGGCTCTGGGGACTCATCAGTTGTCCTAAATGGTGGATATACACACTGATTAGCAGGAACAGAGTGGGGTGGGTGGGGGGAAAACACAGGCATAAATATACAAAGCACATTCATTCATAAACAAAAACAACAAGACAACTTGAGAAACCTGCACTGCTCAACATGAACAAGTCTTATCAGCACCACCTTTGTTTCCTTATTGATATTTAAATGTTAGGTTCACTCAAATTTAACTTTGTTATTATTTTTGGCCAGACACATCTATCTGACTTTATGCTAACATTCTTTCAGTGAGTAGTTTATGACACATTAGAAATGTTAAATGAGTATTAATAATATGTGAGTTTGGATGGTAAAAAGCACTAAGCTAAAAGTTTATGAGTTATTATAAAATGTAGTGCTGAAGAATTACTAACAGCACAACCTGCATACTCTACAACCTATAAGAAAACATTTGCTCAAACTTCCACTATTTGGATAAAACTTCATAATATATTTTATGGGACTCTTATGGGTTACTGAAGATAGATCATCTCACTCTCTGAAGCACACTAACTTGCAGTTTGATCATCCTTCCAGCTTGCACTTACCCGGACAGAAACCTTTGGTGGTGAGATGGTGAGGAGCAGCAGCCCAGGCTGCATTCAGCCCATTTCTTCACAAAATAAACATCTGAAGGCTGAAGATGACTATGTCTGTGGTTCTTTTTGAACTATTTTTAGTTTAGACTATTCTTTGACACCTGTCCAAATCCAAACCACAATTAATTTTCCTTTAAATAGATGATATTGATTTTTCCTTTGAAGATTAACTATTATGGATGGCTATATAGCACAGGTAGATCTGGTGCCTCAGCCAATGGCCAGCCATCCTGATAATTATCTACTCAGCTTTGCTTTGCTCTTTTCCCACACATTTTAATAAACATCGGGAAACTGAATAGAAGGATTCCATGTACAATTTATGAACAAACTA
>VYZU01011003.1:5129-91205 GCA_013401355.1 Ceyx cyanopectus
TGGCAGTTTATTGAATTACAAGATAACACTCAACAGCAACTATCTAGCAGTGACTAAAAAACTCCCAAAGTGCTCACAGAGATGCGAGATATCCACATCAAGTCATGAAAATGTCTTGAAGAGAGTCATAACAGTGTTACTTTAATGCTTTACATGACAGTCTGAAATACTACTTGTCTTCCTTAGGCCTGAGTGAAGAGAAAAGCTCAGCTAAATGAATAAAAAGCTTTCTTTGGTTGCTGTTGACTTATCATTGATTGTCATGGGCGTGCTGCAGAACCACAGTGCTGAATGCAGGGTGAGCACAAACCAGGAGACTTCACAGATGGGGAAAAAAAGTCTCAGGATACATCTGAATGTGTCTGCCTCCATGGTGCAGACAGTAACAATTTTCAGCACAGCAACGAGGTTTAATTTAACTTCATCTTTTGGCACCCTGTTTCGGGGGACTGGTACTCCAGCACCAGGTCAGCCCCAGGCATGGTCTCTGGGGAACCCCCACACAGCAGGTTAAATAATAACCTTCTGTCTTTATTCAGCCCACAACCCAGCTACAGGGCCTTTTAGAGGCTTTCAGAATGTTTTCTGCCCACAGATAGTTTCATTAATCAATAGCTTTTACTTTGATGATAATTTTCATTAGATACTATACAACCAACATCTTCAGGAGTTGAGGCTTATGTCCAGGGTCTGATATTGAAGCCAGGCTGGAATGAGGTCCAGAAACCTCCCACTAGCACCTGGGAAGAGGCTCTCACACAGGCTGGAAGGACATGTTGTGGTTTGTCCTCTCTAGCAAAGCCTGGATGAGCATGACTCTGCAAGGAAGCAGCACCAGCCTCCACAGACCACACTTGCTATAAAACCTATAGAAAAGGCCCGTTAAGAAGGGCCAGTTGCATCAGAAATGTGGATGCATTTGTACTACTTTCTTTTGTGCTTCATTAATTTCCAGCAACATTCTGTCTCTTGGCAAGTAATGCATTTGGTTGTAACAAAGCCTACGGTGCTAAACTTTCTAAGTGGTCACAAAGTGAGGCAATCCCCTGCGGGAATGGCAGTGGATGCCAGTGAAAAATCTGTTCATCTGTCACCACATCTTTCTGGCAAAGACCCCAGGCAATTAATAATAACAAGATGCTATTGAAAGGAATATGTAAACCTGCCATGTACCTACAAACGTTTCTCATGGGGACTCAGCTGACTGTTCTCAATTTATGCTGGTCTGGATTGAACAAAACACAGGACTTGCTTATTTCACCTCCGAGCTACATTGTGTATCTGATGGAAGACCAATAAACTCTGAAAGACAACAGTTATTACATAAGGATTGTCTGAATTTGGCAGATTAGTACATAGAGATGGAAAGAAGCACTCTACTGATTGATAATTTTAATTTTTTGAGCTCTTTAGAGCAGGATCAGAAGAAATGGAGAGAGGCTATAAAAATGCAGTAACTACATTATAGAACTTGAGGACTGTAACATACAGATTTCTTTTTGTAAAATGAAGTCCATGCTCTAAACTCATTCATACCATTCATTCATTTTCAAAACCATCCAAAATTTTTAAAAAAACAACAAACAACACAAAGCAGATGTAAAAAAAATGGCAAATATTTGTATATTATATTTGTAGGTATTGCAAATATATCGAAAGTTATGTTTTTAAGAACATTCCAGTCTGAGAATTGGCAGCCTAGCCAATGAAGAAAAAACAACAAAAAGAAACAAAAAAAATAACATCAAAGCCTTCCAAATGCAAAATCCTTTTTTTTTTTTTGTTTAAAAAAACACAATAAAGACCAAGAATATAAAAACAACCAACCAACCTGCCTACCTCATTCCTTCCTGGGTGATTGCCTGGTAAGAAATAACCACATAAAGCTGTCTTACATACTCACTGAAAGAGCAATGTATACCTCGTCGTATTACATCTAAGCCACAGAAACAAAATGGCACCAAAAATCATGGGTCCCACTGGACTCATCTCTTTCTTCTAATCCTTTATGAACACAAGCCTAAATACTGGAAAGGCTGGGTGTAGAGATAATGTTCTTGTTAAAGTTCTTCGAGGAGTTATCCATCAACCAGAAACATTTTTCTTCATTTACAAAGCAATATGAGCCTGCTTACAAAAGGTTATTAATGGATCACAGCAGTCATAAGTACAATTGCATGAACAGCAATCTGGAAATAGATTTCCAAATATGATTTTAATGCCTCAATCAATAAAGTATATTATGTGCTTAGAAGTGAAAGAAGTAGATGAGTTAGAATGCAGTGGATGAGGTTTTATGAGAAAATGATAACCTGTCAGAGAGTATTTTCTCTCAGTTCCTGATAACGTTCATGACATTTTCACCTTTTTTTATGTGACATCTCTTCTTGTTCAAAATTGGACATGGTCTTTATTCTATGATTATCAACAATACTTCCTTCAGTGTATTCAGTCACATCAAGAAAATGATTCTTACACACTCTCCTTTTATCATAAACAGGTGGGTTTTGACTTTCCTCCTACCTTTGCAACTGTCAAACTGTATTTTTTCAATTATGCATCTCCACCTGGACTTCAATAAAGTAATTCTAAACCAATCAAGATAAATAAAAGTTTATTGTTAACAATATTGAGCCTTTCTTCACTATTCTTCTCAGCTTTTCCAGTTAGCAGTCCATTTTATAGATACATCAGAACCTAAATATCAGATCAAGTATAATGATTAATCATAATAATAAATTCTAAAGTTTGCTGTCCAAATATGCATGAGATACTTGGTGCTCTTATCAGATCCATAACTGCTTTTTCCTTTTTGGAATTTAATGCTATAAGGTCAAAAGCTTGACCAGCATGTCAAGGAAGATGATTCTTCCCCTCTACTCCACTCTGGTCAGCTTCCCACCTGGAGTACTGTACCCAGCTCTGGGGTTACCTTCACAGCAAAGACATCAACTTGTTGGAGTAGGTCCAGAGGAGGGCCACAAAGATCATCAGAGGAATGGAGCACCTCTCCTATAAAGAGAGGCTGAGACAGTTGGAGTTGTTCAGCCTGGAGAAGAGAAGGCTCCAGGGAGACCTTACTGTGGCCTTTCAATACTTAAAGGGGACCTATAAGAAAGATGGGGACAGACTTTTTAGCAGGGCCTGTTCAATAAGACAAGGGGTAATGGCTTTAAACCAAAAAAGGCTAAATTTAGACTAGATATAAGGAAGACATTTTTTATAATGAAGGTGGTGAAACACTGGCACAGGTTGCCCAGAGAGATGGTAGATGCTCTGTCCCTCTAAACATTCAAGGTCAAGCTGGACAGGGCTCTGAGCAACCTGATGTCAGTGAAGATGTCCCTGCTTACTCTAGACTAGATAACCTTTAAAGGTCACTTCCAACTCCAACTATTCTATGGTACTCCGAAAGGACAAAGGGCAATGGTTTCAACCTGGATGATGGTAGATTTAGATTAAATATAAAGAAATTCTTCACTGTGAGTGTGCTGAGGCACTCGACCAGGTTGGCCAGAGAGATTGTGGATGACCCACCCCAGGAAGTGCTCAAGGCCAGGCTGGAGGGGACTTTAAGCAAAATTCATGTTCAGTGAATACAAAGATTGTAAATACAAATAAGCAAAGTGATAATTCCCTGACTGCTTTATTTCTGATTTTTTACAAGTGCAAGAGATTATAAACATATGAAACAAAGTTCTTTTCTCTGTCTCTTATTGCACCATGCCTCAGCTCATATTTTCTCCTTAATTTTAAAACTGCAATTCTTATTTATGATGTGTGAAGTCTTCTGTTCACCTTTGCTATAGAAAGGAATATGCATTGTTTATAAAAATATTATGAAGATGCACCTTTGAGAGCTGCAGATCCCAAATTCAGCTTTCTCAGTAAAAAGACTATGTACTAGGGTTTACTATGTGCTGATGGATTGTATGAGAAATATTTTGATCTAGCTATAATCCCATCTATCAGAATTGTTGGGGAAGGAAAACATTTGACAACCTGCATAAGGTCAATCCTTCAGCCAATTTTTTAGAAACTCAGTCACAGTAATTCACAACCTTCACTTCTTTTTTGAAAGATTCTTGTTCAGCTTGCAGTCACTTCATATGATTTGCTATCTGGTTTCTTGCAGACACAATCCCATACCTCAGTGGTATTTGGTAAATGTACTGCTTGCTGAGCTGCTCTCTGACCAAATGCCTTGTCCAGGTTAAAGCTGACATTGGAATTTAAAATAAATGTCTTGACAGGCCCCTGTACATATGAAAAAACCCACCCACTTCAGATCACTGTGATCCTATCCTCCACTGCAAAAGCACAAAAGGCAATCTTCTACTTACCCACATTTCACATGAAATAAAAATATCACTGAATAATGGCAGAGACATTTCACAAGAACACACACTTCATATAACTCATACCAACTTTAATGCTAACTTTAAAAGTTAAACTTTTCTAAAGATGTTACATAACGTGGATAATTTAGTAATTGAGCATATTTTTAACTACATTACTTTTAATTTAACTACTCAGGTGTTGACTATAAGGCTGTCACTATTAAAAGAGTTGATACATTTATAAAATAAAATTTAAAAAGTCATTCCAAAACTTTTCCCATCTTAGAAAATCTTTATTCTAGATATGTACTGCACAGAGAATTACTTCTGCAATGTCTACAGCATCACCCAGTCCTAATTCCACCAGAACCACATTGCTTTCCCCAAGCTGGGGACAAGACCAGTGAAACAGAAATGAACTGTGGCTATACAGCTAAATAAAACCAGGAGGTGAGCTCATGGCCAAAGCCCACTGTGCCTGCTCCAGATGCCATCAGTGCATCTCATCCATCCACCCACAGGCAGCTCAAGGCCTCACAATTACAGTCACACACACATGGCACTAAAGGAGAAAAGGAAAGTCCTCTATTGACCTGTCCTCCTACCTGCTGTGTGCAGTGTGGGAATACTCCCCCACAACCTAATACACTTTTGGATCATTATATTCCACCTAAGTAGAGCCAAGAGAATTATTTTTATTTTTTTTTGCAGAATGTTTTCCATGGTATTTTTGCAATTTGATTAAAAGTGGTTGTCTCTTGCCAGTCCATCAGCCTCCCAAACACGCTCTGATACCTGGTTCTCTGTCTATTACATCCTTCTCTCAGTCTCATATCTCCTTTGGACATAGAAAGTTTCATTCTAAAATGCCTTCATTTTGGTGATTTCAGAATGAAACAGCACAGTTCCATTTTCAGGGAAAAGGTTATTATTTCATCTGGTGTACAGTATTTTCACTGGGGAATTTCTAGTTAGAAAACAAATTCCATGTTCCTCGGTTCTAATACACATAGATAATAGGACATAAAATAGTCCAGCTGAGTACAGAGAGAAATCAAAGCAACACAGAGATGAGTGCTAAAGTTACATTTCACTGAACTTCAGTGTCTGAGGGATTTTCTTCTTTTAATGCATGAGCAACTTGTTTTCTCCCCCTTCTATTCTGTTACCTCACCTTATTTTTTCTTATTTAAAAGAGGTATTTCCCAATAAGATACTGAATATGCATGAAAATGCATCCCAGAACCAGGAAAAGGAAAAATAATGTTCAAAGTATGACAGAAACATCAGGAAAATGTTAACTATAAATTCACCTTGATGATATCTAGTGATATCACAAGTATTACAGCCATGCTCTATCTAGTTCTCCAAGTCTATTTTAAGGCAGCATTATGATGAGATTTGTTAGCATGCAGCATCCTTAAAAAAATAAGAAAATCATCATGTAACTTTTACTTTCTGCATATAAAACTTCTAACTGATTCTTTAAAATCTTCTTGTAAAATCTATTCTCTGGGAACATTGTTAGAAGCTGTAAAAACTCACCTTTCTCTTAGACGAGAATGCTTCTTAAAGGCAACTTTCTATGTTTGGAAATTCACTGTAAAGGTTGCCATGGTGATTAATTTTAAAAGTGAAATTCTCCCCTTTTAAAGTTTTTTCTTTAAAGAAGAAATGCTCCATACTAGGGCCCAGTCCTCAAGCATGGCAAATGGGAATGAAAATCCATCCTAATCTTGAAGGTTAAAGGATACTGCCTCTTCATAAATGAATCTTCAGCAACAGAGACATTGTCAAAAAAAAAATAAAAATAATTGGAAATATTTATTTTTACTTAAAAATGAAAGAAAAATACACTCATGGGAAAAATAATTGGGGGACAAGAGCAACATCTTCCAGTGGTCAGACTGCAGCCAGTGGGCCAGGTTATACTCATAAAAGGAGGGAAGGAATGGTAGTGGGAGCTGAAGCTCAGCAGAAAAAACAGCAAAGCAGGGTCAGCTAAGATAGTGTCATCACACTGCAAGGGAGAAGAGAGTTGTATTCCCAGAGAAAGAGTCTAGAAGCCAAATGACATTAATGAACAGCTTGTTACCTAAGGCATCTTCATTTTTCTTGCTCAGGATGTAATTTCACAAGGATGTCTCCACCGAGTGACCTCTCCGCACAGTACTGCACAGAGCTACATTCAACCTTGGCTTTCCACACAACTGTGTTAGCTGCCAGGGAGCAAACAAATGCACAGCTCTGTTCCTGCACTAAGAGATGGAAAAGTACTATTTCTCCTCTAAAAAATATACAATGTCCAACATTACATCATGCAACTTGTCACTGCAGAAATAATAGCTAGTGTTGTGTCAATTCAATACCCAGGCAATTTATGACTTTCTTGTTCACATAAAGATCACAGTACTGTGAGACAGCTGCATTATTCATATGTGTTTAATATTTTATCTCTCTAGACAGCAGTATCTGTATAAGCACAATTAAAATGTCTGACGTAGAGAGAGTTGATTTTAATACAATCAGTCAAATTTGTTTCTAAGACCTGCTTGACCTTAAAGCTCAATAGTTGAAATTGAGAGAAGGAAAAACAGGCTGAGACTCATGTGGTGCAGTGTCTGGATGTCACTTATTTTACCTTGAATGACTAACCAAGAAAGACTCTTAACTTGACCTACTACCACATTAGTCATTGTAACCGTAAGATGTTATAAGCTGTAACAAAGTTAAACAGACAGTTTTAAGTTTAAAAGAAAAGGTCATGCTGACAGTGAAAGAAATCACCTTTTAAAAACGGCAGAAGGCACAAAGAGTTATTACTCTGTCACTACCATAACATATAATATTTTTATATGCTTTGTATTTACCCACTAAGGCTTCTAGAGGAAAATCTTTTATCTGCTTGGCATCACAGTTACATGTACGGATGAAATGAAAACTGGGTAGAAAACAGTCATCATCTCACTCCCAGTCCCCAGCTCAACTCACAGTGAAGGAGCACATACATCATCACATACATCCCTGCTCCCTAAAGCAAGTCCAGTTTGGTTTCAGTGCACAAGAGGTCCCAGTGAACTGTATTTTGCAGAACACAGAGGTTAAGCAATGAAAAAAAACATTAGCAGAACAAGGAGAAAATGGAAGTCTGATATGCAAACAGCTGAACGGGTACAAGTATTTCAAGGTTGCTATCTATGTCATCAACAGGTAAATTCATTCTTTCACACATTAATTTCTACAGAGAAAGTAAATAGATGAAAGTGCAATTATTCTCCATATTCAGTCTCAGATAAGGGTCTCTTAAGAACTATGGAGAAGAAAATCACACTCCAGAAACCTAACCTTAGGACTTCCCAAATCTCCTCATTAGCACTGGGCAATGTGACTGGTCAATCTCCCCTTTCCAGTCCAAATTAGAGCTGTATCTGCCCCATTTCCAGATGGGTGAGAGAGCTGCTGTGTGAACATAGTAAACCACAGCAGTATTCTGCTGTCAGAACAAGCTGCCAGCAACTCAGCTGCTAAATTTGCAACTTTTCTATTAGATCAATAGGACCAATTCAGTTCCAGCTGGATGAGGGAGCCACTAAAATGTATTCTCCTGGAGCACTGATAAGTGGCACCATTAGAATGAAGAATTGTGGCCAAGTGCTATTAATATGCCATAGAAGCAATCTGTGACTGCTACACGAATGGATGGATCCTAGAATATCCATCAAAGGGCAGACATTGCCATTCAGAGTCTGTGCAAGTATACACGAGGAACATCCTCTGCATTGCCTGGCAGAAGTGCAGGCTAAGGCAGGGAGTTTGGGAAGGTAACAGCAACATGGTGCCCCCAAGGTGGTGGGTGCTTAGAGTTCAAGAAGTGAGTTTTCATTTTCTCTCTATGCAACCCCAAGCTTCCTTAAACACATGATTGTGTTAACCACAAAGGAATAATTTAAAAAGTAGATGCCAGACTGTAGATTTCTACTGAACAGTCAGCAACCTAGTTTCTAGTTTCAGAGTTTAAGCCCTCTGGAAGAAAAAGCCTTAATGGACCTAAAACCACATACCAGAGTACCAAATAGAAATTCCTATTTAGTAATAAGTATTTTGTACCAGTCAATAACACAAAACTCCATTTACCCTAGGGCAAAATTACTCCTTTCTGTGTCATTGAGAAGTCCCATCATAATGAAGGTGATGAGGTTCCTCAGTACCTTTGACTGAGGTCATTAGTACCATTGACTTTGATCTGTTGCAAATACCAGCCAGGGTCTAGAGGTGAAGTGTAAGTTGAGTCAAGTGTCAAATCTTCAGTAAGGACACTTGTGTAGGAGAAAGAGCTGAGGTAGAGACAATCCAGGGACATGATATAAAGTTAAATCCAATTTTCAGCAAGTACTTTGAGTAGAACACCAAGGAGGGTGGGGCTGTCTATCCATCTAACATCAAATACCTGAGGACATCTGAAAGATTCCAGCTGATTCATCCTTGTGTATCTTTGTTCAGACAAAGGAGACAAAGGGACTCAAGTAATGAACAGCTATACCTCCATATCCTTCATATTGCTTAGCAGACTGTGAGGGTGCTCAAGGCAGCTAGCACATGGCAGTAAACTGTGGGGATGGTCCAAGATCTGGGACCAGACATTTATCTGGGTAAGTAAATAAGTAAGTAAAGCAGTAATCCTAGCATATTATTTTGTTATTAATACTAAAAGCTCTAAGCTCTCTCAAAAACTAACCAGAACTGTACCACTGTGCCAGAGAGGTCATCCATAGCAGCCTTAGAGCAATGACAGTAGCTCAGCATACACAAAACCAGTCCTGATAATATGGAAGGCATTATACAGACACTGAAAACACCTTTGTCACAGTTGCCAGTTGAAATACCAAACAGCACTTACTTTCTAAATTGCAACACCAAGTTTTTTGGAACAGAAGATAAAGACTTCAGTCCCTGTCAATAATTTAACATGCCTCGCTGAAGACTAAAGGCAATGTTGAAAAACGGTGAAAAAAATGTTTTTAAAGGCATTGAAAAATTATTCATACTATATGATTAAACAGATTGGAAGGGCTAAAAGGTACATCCTGCATCTCCTCCTGACAGCTGAGAGGTGAAGTCCCTCCCAAGAATGGATTTTTTTCTGAGAGGATTTCTGTACTGTCCCAGCAGAATTATGGATTAATGCCCTGAGATGAATAGCACTTCACATGAAAAAAGAGAGAAAAAGCAAAATAGTATGTCAGGTTATTGGTCCTAGGCATAATGCATGCCTGCGTTGTACAATGCAAGTTGAGGAAGAGAGTGGACAAAGAGTTCATCAATACAGGAGAAAATGGAGAGGGTCTGTTCTCTTTCAGTGGCAGGAAGCATGTAATTAAAGCAGACCTCACATTCTGAGATCTGGGTTATGAGATTTTGTGATCTCTTGGCTAGTATTATCATGTGTAAGTAGAAGCAGGTATTGTTCCAACATACTACCTTTGCCAGAGAAGCCAAAATACAACCCACTAGAATAAAACAGTCCACACACAAACAGAAATTTATGCACGCATCATCTTCACAAGGGCACTCAGAAGTAATAAGAGCTTAGTGGCAACAGCAAGGCAAGGAGGCAGGAATCAACATCTTCAGAAGCTGGACAGCTCCACTGCAGACTCCCAGGAACTGCAGAGCTGCCCAGCACTGGCCAGAGCAGTAAGGCTCTTTGCAAGCAGGGCAGTTGCTGAACGGTGAAGCACATGGCACAGGAACAGCTGGGACAGAACCAGTTGCACAGATGGATTGTTACAACACGGCAAGTGCCAGAGGTGACCACACACAGATGTGCCAGTCCAAGAGCAGTTGTCAGGTAACCACAGAACAGAAGGAGCAACACGCTTAAAAATCAGCAACTGCAACACTGGGAGACAGCTACAAGAGCAGGAAAATGATGGAGGCAAAAGCAAAGATAACTGTGAAGCAGCCATACAGTAGCTGTACCACATAGAGCCAGACTTCACCAACACCAGCAATTCAGCCCCATGAGGGGGCCAAGTAGAATCTGCCAGATGCCAGTGGCATCTGCCCAATATCATACAGCCTGCCAGAGAAACTATAAGATGATACATACTGTCTCCTGTAAAAATGAACTAGAAGTGGGAGATTGAGAGTTCATTTAGGGGAATTTGAAACTAGCAGATTGTCTGGGCTGAAAGGTGAAGCACTAGGAAACTCTGGCCTCATCAAAGAGCAAACATTTGCAAAACAATCCCTGCCATGAAGTGACAAAAATGGTAACAGAAACCTGGAGTAACCTGCATAACACTTGGAAGGAAGAATAGACCTTACAGAGAAAGCTGGCCTGCTTGGTCTCCATGGCTAGCACTTTAGCTACATTTGCAACACCTCTGCAAGTAACTAATTCTGGCACACACCACTACAACTTAGAAAACATAGTTGTTCTCTTTTCATTGCTGAGAAAGATTATAACACTGTTTCTAAATACTCCGTGCAAAGGAATATTGAAGTTATGAAAAAAAAAAGTGAGCTTAAATTTTCCAAAATGGGGAGGGAAGAGGAGGTGGTGGGTGGGTCTCCTTCGGCATTCTACTTCTGAAATTAGTCAGTCTTAGTTCTGATTTTTCCTCCTCAGGTTTTAGATAAAATAAGTTTTCTTTCCCTGCTTTTATATTTGCTAATGCATTATTCACAAGTATGTACTCTGCTTTAAGCTTCAGACATGAATCTAGCAGTTCTGGAGCTATGGTGATTTTCTACTAAATACTACAACTTGCAATGCATGATGTCAGAGAGAGTAAGAATAAACTTTCTCATTAAATATTAAAATTATTAATAATAATATGCAACTCTGACACTGAGTTAAGGACCAATGCAGTCACCACATATTCTCTTCACCAGGTTTACCTCCAATCACAAGAAACAGAAAACTTACTGCAAAACTACTTAGGAAACAAAAAGTGAAGCAACAAAAATAAAGCTGATTATCAGATAATGTGTCTCACACATCTCCTTATGAAAGTCACCCACTTTCTAAGCCAAAATGGGAAATTTCCCCAAGAGAGGGGAAATATCAAACAAAAGCAAAATCCATGGCAATTATTGTATATGTTTTGTTAAGAGATTTAACTTGTCTTTGAGATCATTAATCATTTTTCATTCCTGAAGAGCCTCAGCAGAGCTAGACCTTAAGCAATGTCACATTGGAGTAGTTCACGTGGCACCACTGACACGCTGTAATTTGCTGAATGCAGGCATTTATGGCTTCATACTGACCTACTTCACACTAATGCTAGAGTAATGCTGACCTGTGGTTTTGCCAAGGAAAAGAAGAAAGTAGTAAGTCATAGGCAAATGACCATTGTAGCCAGTAGCAACATTTCCTAGAAGATGCTCTGCTCCTTCTATTAACAGCATTACTTCCAGTGCACAGTAATACTGTTTAATAAGTGAAGTTGGCAGGGTCATTCTGGGGTCTCACTGACCCCTACCAACAAGAAACAAGCTGTCAAAGAGCAAAGGCTTTGCAATGAGCTGCTGACTCGGGGTGGAGTAACAACTTCATTTCTGAGAAGATATCTCAACCTCAAATGCTGCTGCTTCACACCCCCTTGCCTTGCCCTCAGTCTGCCTTTCCAGGCCACTGGTTCAAGCAAAAGAAAAGCAAGGCTGGCTGCTCCCTCCTGCAGCCCTCAACAGCTGCCCAGGGTATCACTGCCAGGAGCCAGCCCTGCCCTTCTTGTACTTAGACCTTTGCTTTGCTCACTTTCAGCCCATGCTGCATCTAGAGGTACTTTATCTGCAGCACCCCCTCTTGGGAGCCTGCCACCCTTTCCCCACCCAATCTCTGCTGCCACTCAGATGTTTCCTTTCTTTGTAAAAAACAGTCCCACATATCACTTATTCTCTAGGTCCTTTCATTTCCCTTCTTTCATTTCCCTTACAACACATATTCCTCCATTTCGTCAATCTTTCATCTTTTAATTAATCTGTTTTCATTTATTCATCTGCAGTACAAAGTCTTTGCAGCACTGTTTTCTGTACTGTTGTATATAGCCTCTGTTATTTAATTCTCTAAAGCCCTCTGGAGATGTCTTATTTACAGGACATCATATAATTATAAGAAAGTTTTTAGATTGTGTTGGAAATGAAGTTGTCATTGTGAAAGTAGCACTGAAATATGCTGTAGATTTAATCCACTGTTTAAGTCATACATCCATGTACAAACAACAGCTAAATGCCAAAACCATGAACGTAGGTTTCATAGTAAAATCAATTTACTTCCAAACAAACAAACAAAAAAATCCACATATAAATGTACCCACTAAATTTATCTATTAATTACATTTTAAAATCAGTATTCAGAAGAAATGCTCCAGCAGGTGGTAAACTCCATGCCATTCACAAATATTGCAATATGTCAAATGGTACTTAGGTATAGTATTTAATGGAAGCAAAACTCTGCTTTTCCTCTAACAGCTGGGAAATAACACTGATGGGGTTGGTATAACACAGGACAAAGTCTGCTCTCCAGCCCATGTGGCCCACACTGACAGCACTGTCCTGCTCTCCTGGGATGCACAGAAATCCTTATGTAGTGAATCCATATTAAAAATATTTCTACCTCAGGCTGCAGCAGAAAGTAGAGAAGATCAGAGATCACTGTTATTTTCTTTCCAGTTGTTACTATTTATTAGCATCAGTAAATTAACTTCTCTGCCAGAATGCCTCCTCCACAACCACAGACAAAAGGTAGAGATAAAAGGATTAACATAATATGCACTCACAGATTCCAGCTGCAGCTCTCTAGGACTCCTGTGCCAACACTCTCATCCAGGTTACTAGTGGATGGCTTATGCCAGTTAAAAGATAGAAATGCAAAATTTTAAACTGTTTTGTTTTTTTTTTTTGGACAAAATTTCTACAGCAGCTTATTGTTTAAGTTTAGACCTAAAGGTTTCTGTCTGTTCCAAACCAGTCTTCATTTAAGGTTGACTAATAAATCAGTTATTCTAATAAGACAGATTTATAAAAGTCACTGCAGACACCTGGTCTAAACATCAGCTTCCACTTGGGATTTTAAGGAAAAGGTTCCTCTGGTAGTCCCATTTTAAGACTAAAATTCATATTTAGAAGCAGAAGAAATTAAAAACCAAGAAAAATAAACTAGTTTTGAAGTACCTTGAAAGAAGTACATTTACCTGAGTTAGCACATAGTTTCTTGCAAATAGTGAAAAATATTTAATCTGATATAGAACTAATTTGGGGTCTATCTACTTGGAATTCCATCTACCATCATGCTGCCCATCAGCTTCATTTTTTTTATGTCCCATTAGAGATTAGTAGAATCTTTTCTAGTTTTGCCATACCTAAATAATTCTTTGTTGTGTATAGATGTGGCCACATTGGTGTTCAATCTACAAAGACATTTCCAGTTTTCTCTGCCAACAGCATTGTCTGCACTTTCCTGCTTCCCCATGGTCATGTACAGCTCTGCTATCCATTTATGACAAATCTCCTCCTGCCTTGCACCTTTTACTTTGCTCCAAACTACCTTGGAAATGTGTATTTTTGGTTTGCCCCTTCACTACAAATCATCTCTCTTTCCTAGAAAAACAATCCAGGGTTGACAAGGCATCAGACAAATGTCAGTATTTTTCATTCATGTCTTCCATGCCATACGCACCCTCCCTTATCTCTGCCTTCTATGTTCAGCTCATTCCCAGGCACTGCACCTCCCTTATTTTTCAGCAAAATGTTGTAGCAGTCTCTGGCATTACAGGCAGAAATCATTTAAGACTCTTTCAACCAACTAAAATGTTTCATAGTAATTTCTTGATACTACATAGTAATTTAAGATACTACAATGTCAAAAATGCCATTTCCTTGACTGTGGTGCTCCAGGGAACTCCAACAACATCTTTGATTCAGGAGTCATCTTCAAACAACTGGAGAAGTTTGTATACCTGACTTCCAGAGAAAACTTGCACTACTGACATTTCTTTAAATGAAAGCAATAAAGGACCAGATGGTAAAAATAAATAAATAAAAAGAAACTATTAGAGAGTAAAAATATCTACTAGAAGTCTTGGTCTTACCCATACAGTATGAAAATGAAACCAAAGTGAATATGAAGAACAAGGATTTTTCTGCCTCCGTTATGTATTTTTGCGTACATTTGGAAAAAAAATATATACACATGTATATTTCACAAGTCATCAGTCATAAGTATTACTACAGTAGTATTCATACTTGCCATCCCTGCAAAATCCAGCCATAATGATGTTCTAAATCCATCAACATTAACATTTCTTATTTCCCTGGGGAACAGAATGGCAAAAAGGAATCTTCCAGGCTTCGGGGAAATGTAGCAATACTACACAATTCCTCTGGGGCAATCTGTTTCAGGAAAAGCTGCATTAATGAGAAGGAAGGTAGAGCACCACTTCCAAACAAAACTACACAGGATACCAGAGCTGAAGAATACCCATGTGGTATTTGGCAAAAGCAGACTATTTCTAATGACTCAACGTGTGGCTGTTGCGTGACCAACTGCAACAAAAGCATGTTCAGAGCAGAAAAACCTGCAATGTATAAACAAATATGCCAATCAAAAGTTTAAATTAAGGGAAGTCAGGGAGGCAGGTGGATAGGCCACATGAATAAAATCAACCTTCTAACTCAACTGTTGCCCTGCAGGGCAGGATGGGTCTGACTGAAGCACATGCTACGAGGTGGAAAGCAACAATGCTGTGGGCCACAGGTAAGATAAACACTGCACAGTAGTCTAAAATCACAGTACTAGGGAGTGCATTTAGAAGCACCACCAGAAAAACTCCCAAAGATCCCACATCTCCCTAACAACAACTCTTTGTGCACACATGAAAAGCACAACAGCAAATCTAATATTAGCATGGTCTGATAATCCAGAGGCTCAGTAAATCTTTGCGTCTTACGCTTCAAAGTGAAGCTTTCAGTCTCAGTGCAGCTTTTATTTGGATGGTCACACTTCCTGGGATTTTTTTTCCTAATCCTGTTTTTTGCTGTGAGCTAGCTAGCAACTAAACAAACAAAAAAACAGCTACTGTATTCTTTGGCCAAGAAAGATAGATCATTGCTTACTTTCAAAATATATTTTCATTGTGAGGAAGTAATGAGACTTCTCTTTTGTATCTTGTGCATCAGTATATCCACAGTATACTGACTTTTAATTGTGTTTACAGTCATACAGCACCATGAAGTTCATATTACACGTAGAAAAGCTTTCCTTTTTAGAATGAACTGAGGACAATATATCTATCTACACATTAATCAGAGATGAATAAGATAAAAAGTGTAAAATGTCAGGATATGAAGTGACCTCAGGAATACTAATTTCACCTTAAAACGACTAAGACTCAGTCAGTCTCACGATTATCTGGTTCCTGTCCTACCACAATGGTGAATGTTATCTTTCCACACTATATTTCATTACATTTTTCATTCAGATCTTTATTTTATCTCGTGAAGTGTGTGATGACAGTGAAATATGGGCTACAAAGCCCCCAGCCACATCATCAGTGATATAATCATACATGTGGAGCAGCTGAACACTCACCTAACATTTTACAGGAACCTGGTAGCAACATGCAAAGCCCTCAGAGATGCTGTGATAACTCACACTATGTGTGTCATGACTCAATAAAGAAACAAACAGCTAATTTTTCTTTGCTTTTGACTGTGGAAGCCCAGGTTTATCTGGATAAATGCTAGAAAAAAAAAAATCTTAATAAATTCATGTTTTCCCAGCACAAGACACAGAAAACTGCTGTCTTAATTAAAAAAAAAACACAACAAAACCAAACAAAAAAGCAAAAAAAAAAGCTTAATGTATATTTCATACCTGAGGTCACCTTAACCTATGGCCTTTACTTAACCCTCCCCCACACAAAACAAACAAACAAACAACAACAAAATACAAAAAAACCCACACACCAAAACCAACCACTAAACTTTTCTGTCTTTTAGCATTTTCTTTGATTACAGATATAGGATTTGAAATGACATAATAAAAAGCCACTCATTTGGTACTACAGAATCTGGAAAAAGCAGAATTTTTTATATGACATCCCCTCCTGAGCACATCTTTTTCTCTAGCACAATTGTATTTATTGCAAATAGAATAAATATCACTACTCCCAAATCCTTTGCAACAGAGTTCAAATTTCCTTGTGAAAAATACTGTTACCTGGAGGCTATGAAACACAATGAACTAATGGAGCCTTCTTCAGTCATCACTTGCCTCAGAGAGGAAGATTCATTTTAATTTAACTGGAGTGATTTTTGACTACATAATTACCACCTGGATTGCCTCCAGCTATACAGCTCTTGAAAATATCAGTGCATTGCTTATTTAATTCTATGCTTGTTATAAAACTTTCCTTCAGACTCACAATAGCAAGCCAGAGTTAATAGTAGATACTGAGTGTATATAAGAGTTGAAGGAAGGGCAAGTGAGCTCTCTTTTTCTCAGAACAGATCTGAATTAAATTGTCACCACATGTTTATTGTACTAGGTTTTATGTCATTTTACCACCTTATATCCTTAGAATCCATCCCCCTTGTTTAAAGCACATAAGCATTGCTCATCATTATCCTCACTTTTACTGAGGATATGTTACTGACGGTGAACTTTTGGAAATTGTCAGTTAAAATGTAGCCACTGTCAAACATATAAAACCTTTTGAAATCCTCAGTGATATTCACTCAAATAACAGCAGACTGTTGTACAGTGATTTAGCAACAAGGTGAGATGACTGCGGGTGTAGCCAAGCTCTGAGGGGTTTCAGTGTAATACTTCAAGAAGACAGTTTCTTAGCCCACAGCTGTTCTCAGGCTCAGCAAGAGCCATTTAAGAAGTAACACATAAGAAAGATAAACCTTATGTAAAATGAGGTTACACGGTATCTGGGGCTCTTTTAAAGTATTACCTGGAGACATGCAATCTAAAGAAGTCTCACATGTAGCCCTGTGAACCTGAAACATTAGTAGGAATTAGAGTCCTAATCCTAACACATAGAAAGCATCACAAAGACCAGAGGCATGAAAGTATACTCAGCTCAGAGCCTGACAGCTCATCTAGATTCATAGCCTAGCCTGATGTAAACCATAAGAGATGCTCCAATACCTGGTTTGCTTAATAGGAGCAGGCAATGCCTGTAAGTGACATTAAAATGATGCCCAAAACCTGGNTTAATGTATATTTCATACCTGAGGTCACCTTAACCTATGGCCTTTACTTAACCCTCCCCCACACAAAACAAACAAACAAACAACAACAAAATACAAAAAAACCCACACACCAAAACCAACCACTAAACTTTTCTGTCTTTTAGCATTTTCTTTGATTACAGATATAGGATTTGAAATGACATAATAAAAAGCCACTCATTTGGTACTACAGAATCTGGAAAAAGCAGAATTTTTTATATGACATCCCCTCCTGAGCACATCTTTTTCTCTAGCACAATTGTATTTATTGCAAATAGAATAAATATCACTACTCCCAAATCCTTTGCAACAGAGTTCAAATTTCCTTGTGAAAAATACTGTTACCTGGAGGCTATGAAACACAATGAACTAATGGAGCCTTCTTCAGTCATCACTTGCCTCAGAGAGGAAGATTCATTTTAATTTAACTGGAGTGATTTTTGACTACATAATTACCACCTGGATTGCCTCCAGCTATACAGCTCTTGAAAATATCAGTGCATTGCTTATTTAATTCTATGCTTGTTATAAAACTTTCCTTCAGACTCACAATAGCAAGCCAGAGTTAATAGTAGATACTGAGTGTATATAAGAGTTGAAGGAAGGGCAAGTGAGCTCTCTTTTTCTCAGAACAGATCTGAATTAAATTGTCACCACATGTTTATTGTACTAGGTTTTATGTCATTTTACCACCTTATATCCTTAGAATCCATCCCCCTTGTTTAAAGCACATAAGCATTGCTCATCATTATCCTCACTTTTACTGAGGATATGTTACTGACGGTGAACTTTTGGAAATTGTCAGTTAAAATGTAGCCACTGTCAAACATATAAAACCTTTTGAAATCCTCAGTGATATTCACTCAAATAACAGCAGACTGTTGTACAGTGATTTAGCAACAAGGTGAGATGACTGCGGGTGTAGCCAAGCTCTGAGGGGTTTCAGTGTAATACTTCAAGAAGACAGTTTCTTAGCCCACAGCTGTTCTCAGGCTCAGCAAGAGCCATTTAAGAAGTAACACATAAGAAAGATAAACCTTATGTAAAATGAGGTTACACGGTATCTGGGGCTCTTTTAAAGTATTACCTGGAGACATGCAATCTAAAGAAGTCTCACATGTAGCCCTGTGAACCTGAAACATTAGTAGGAATTAGAGTCCTAATCCTAACACATAGAAAGCATCACAAAGACCAGAGGCATGAAAGTATACTCAGCTCAGAGCCTGACAGCTCATCTAGATTCATAGCCTAGCCTGATGTAAACCATAAGAGATGCTCCAATACCTGGTTTGCTTAATAGGAGCAGGCAATGCCTGTAAGTGACATTAAAATGATGCCCAAAACCTGGTGTCCAACAGTGTCAGGTGGGATAATGGCTGTGCTGAGCTGTGACACTGCAGATCTCTGTGGGGAAGTACAAACTCTTCATCAAGGCAAGTGTCACAGCAGCATGGGAAGAAAAGGCAGAGAGCAGCTTGCAAGGACACTCAGCCTCCCTCTGCCTTATGTATTGGGAGAACAAAGACACTTCAATCCACCCTGGATATTTTGCATATATACAATATATGCATTTATACAATATATGCAAATTATACAGGCCCCTGCCCCATTCCCAGACAGTCTTCTTCAGTGTTCCACTCTCCTCACAATTTGAATATTTTCCTTAATGTCTAAAGCTTCTTCCCTGCAGGTGAAGGTTTCTTCTTGATCTGTATGCTGTGGAAAGAACTGACTATTCCTTTCCTGTCTCCCATTGCTTTGATGTGACATAAACAATGGGACAATGCACAGCCTCTGAGTCTTTGCTGGGCTGAGCACCAACAGCTTTTTGCCTCTAGTCTTGCACACCTTGCTTTCCAGGTCTTGACTGCCTTTGCTGCTCTCTCCCAAAATCTCTTTCCTCAGGTTTTTCACATCCTCCTACAAGGGTACTGCCCCAAACTCAGCAAAATTCTTCAGCTGAGTTCTTCCTTGTGCCAGCAACAGAAGGAGGATTTCTCCAGGTATCTTCCAGACAGCTATCCTCCTCCCACATCCCAGTATGTTGCCTCTTCTGCAGCAGTACATTATTGGCACACAGTCAGTTTTTGTATCCCTGTAACTCCCCCATCCATAGATTTCTTTTCCCAGAAAACAGCTATTTCTTCCCCATCCTCCACAGTTGTAGTTGATTTCATTCTGCCTAAATGTGATTATCCCAACTGAATTGCATGTATGCTTTTTTTTTTTCCCAGACCATTTTTTCCAGTTTGCCTAACTATTGTGAGTTTGAATTCTGCCACTGAACATATCTGCATCATTTCTGGCAGCTTGGTGTCATGTGTAAATATACTCAGAGTATATCACACTCTATCAGCCCAGTTTCTAAAAAAAATACCCTATACTAGCAAACACCATATGACCTCCCTAAAAAGTTCTTTACTACTCAGCCTTTCAGGGTAACAGGTTTATCTACTTCAGTAGTTTGCAAATGAGAATGTCATGAAAGACTTTGTAAAAAATCATTACCAAGGCCAAGATATGTATCAATAACTATCTCACCTATATCTAAAAAACATGTTACTCTGTCACAGGAAAATACAGATGGCTTTCATGCAATTCCCTCTTGACATAATCTGTTGGCCACTGCTCATCTTGTTCTTATCATCTAAATATGTATCAAAAGCTTACTTGCTTAGTAACTTTTCATAGTTTGTTGTTTGTTTTTGTTTGTTTGTTTCCAGGGAGTAATGCTAAATTAACTCATTAACAATAGCTCCCTTTTTCCTTCCTCTGTAAAGGTGTTTCTCTCCTAGTTGCTAAAATGAAACCTCTTTCTTCTAGAGCTCCTCACTGGAAGACTGCTGGTTAGAAACACCTAGAAAAGCAGCAAACAGCATCTAGGCAACATCTAGAAAAGGCAGCTTTCAGGCAGGGCTGGTGGGTTGATTTTTGCCCATTTGCTGCTGTGGCTGCACAGAGCCTTCACTATGGTGGGATTCTAGACTGTAGCCATTACCTCTGAAGTGCCAGATTATTGAGAAGCTGGAATTCTACATGGCAGCTGTCAGGAGAGAGAAAGATGTACATTTTTCTCTGAATATACAATTTTCCCTCGAATGTAACCTATTAGTTTGGGAATTCAAGGAGGAGGGAGGGTTTCAAAGCTGTCTTTGCTTCACTTGAGCAACAGCATCTCTCAGATGCTGAAATGAGTGAGGCAATACCAATGGGCCTCTCTATTGTTGAAACAAGACACTTCCAGAAACTCAAATATTTTCCATTTCATTCATGAGGCTCTAAATGTTGAATTTGACTTAAATTTGCAACTCAATTGAACCAGTCTGAAACTACATGTAATATATTTTGTGCAAATAAAATTTGAAATGTTTGTTTTGTGTCTCTGTTTTCTGTCTCAACACACCAAGTTATCACTTTTTATTTGCCTATGAATTAATTCTGATTTTATACAGTTTTATGTAGCCGCAAAATATGGGTAGTTTTGCAACAAAACAGCAAGTGTATACCACCCTGCCAAAAAGCATCTGCTTCAAAACAAATATTTGCTACAAAGATTTGCAAAAGCCGCTCAACAGAATTATTATTAAGCTCTCATTAACATTAGCAAAACAGTGTTACTATAATGTTATAGAAAGTAACTTAAATGCTTTAGCAGAACCTTTAGAGGTAAAAACATCTGGAAAAAAAAATACCAGGGATTTTATCAATAATCTGCCTTCTTCCTTCGCTATTGCCATTCAGATATCAAGCAACACAAAGCTGAGTTACTCACAGATGCACATGTGAGTCTGACCCAGAGAAACAGCTGTTCAGTGTCATCTCTGATACTCATCTGAAGCTTTTTCCACCAAAGTTTCAGGACACCAGGCTAGCACTGCTCTGTTAGTGCTAACAGAACAGGTAGCAGCTATACAGACACAGTTGTGGGCTTTTTTTCCTTCTTAATATAAAAAAATACAGGCCTTAATTAGCTATGCAAGAGAGAGAGGGGCAAGTAGGGAAACATCAAGGTTATCAGCAGAGAACACCAAAGTACTAATCCCAGGTTTGACCTGAATTTTCCTCTCAAATGTTGGATTAACTCCGATACTTTGCATTAATCTTTTCCATCAGAAATTTTAATTCTGTGGTCTGAAAGTGCCTGCTTTTGCACAGCTTCCCTCCCAAGCCATTTTGACCCTCATTACATGATATTAACATAAAATTATACAAATACATTTCCAGCTAGCTAATGGTCTTCCCTATTTATTTACTTCTCACTGATTAAAATTGGATTTTGCTTGCCTTCTGCAATGTTATATATAATCTTATATTTATTTACAAGCTACCTGAGGGAATAAATTCTTGTTCTTCTTGGGATGATATGCAGACACTCTGCAGTACATGGCCCATTTAGCTGAAAACATGACTACTATAATTACACGTTTTCAGGATTGTGCAAAAATCCTATAAATGTTTTGGTCAGGTATTAGCAATGAATAATTTAAGAGGTTCTAAATATTTCTGAAATATTTCCTTAGGACAACTTGTAGGAGAACAAATTCTTTTGTGTAAATTAATGAACAGTGCAGAAAATGTTCTTGCAGGGTAAGCAATACTCAGCTCTGTTGTCAAAGACCTTCATTAAAGAACTGAAGTGTGATCAATTTATTATGAACCTTACATGCCTTTTATGAAACTGAAATTTCATGGATAACTCCTTGGTAGGGGAGTTGAGGGAGCAAAACTGAAAGTGAATGGGGAAAAAGAATGAATGAGGTTAGATGATGCACTTGTCAGACAGGAATGCCACAGATACAGTTTAACAGCAATATGATTACTGTTGTGATGGACTAACAATCCAGCACTTAGCTACATTCACTTCTCTTCCCCCCAAAAAATCAAACAATCAATTAGGATGATAAATACTTTAGTAAGAAAATGGGAGTTTCTGAGATGGGATGTTTCCAACAGTTACACCTGCATGAAGAAACAGGAAGAAATCTGGTCTTTATAAAGCAGAGAAAGTGTTTGCATATGTTCCTGAAATTTCAATACAATTTTTAAAAATAAGAGGAAAAAAAAGTGAGTAAAGAAAAGAATAGCAGTATCAAAAACTAAGAATTTCTACTGGGTTAAGAAAAACTTCTCTCTTCCAGCACTTGCTTCCAAGTTACTCAGTAACATAATTTTAAGCATCTTCATGATTACTATCTAGATGCCTTTCCAGCCCTGTGAACTTCTGCAATAAGTATTTATATATATTCAATATTAACAATAGCAGAAGTATTCTTAGTGCTTATTTGTAGCATGCTTGCAATTTTTATTCATCCCTTTCTTCCTCCAGTTTAATGGTTGGAGTTTTCTTCTGAGTACAACAGCCACGTAAAGTAAATAGCTGTAAGACCACAGAGGTTAAAGAGGCATTTTGGAGCAGTAGAGCAAATAAATTCACAGGGAAATCAAAATACATGGGAAGGTGGAAACTACCTACAACCTATGGTCACAGTCAATAGGCGCAGCAGCTGCTGAGCCCAGACCCACATTGAGAATGCTGCCCTCCTGTCTGGGGGTAGCTGGGAACAACCCTGTGACAGCCTCCTCCAGTGGGACCCACAACTACCTACCTCACAGTCCACTGCTGACAGCAGCTGCCACACAAGAGCTCACAACCACTACATGAAAATAATTTTGGTGCTAACATGGGGACAAGACTTTCAGAAAGTAATCCTAAAAGAGCATTTGCCTCAGAGGGATGAAGTGTGCCCTCCTATGCTGTCTCCAGTTCTTGGGGGTCTGTCTGGAGCAGCAGGTCAGCTACCTGAGTATGAGGGAGCAAGGACAAAGTACATGAGGAATATTTGGTACAAAAAGCAGCAGGGATTTTCCCACTTGCCCGGGCCTGCAACTTTGCACAGCAGGAACAACCTAACATTGAAAACAAATTGCCTTTATATTTTTTTTCCTTCTTAATTCACAGCTTGCTTAGGTGAGTAACCTCAGCACATCCAAACATCATTACTATAAACAAACAGCTCAAACATGGATCTGCCATACCAATCCCTGGAATTGGCATCAAAGTTGCAAAGCAAATTAAAAAATAGTTCCAGAAGGATTCCTGGTCTGGGAGAAGAACTGATACTGCACTTTTAGGTAGGCACTCAAACTTACTAGCCTCACAATGGCCACACTTTTTGCATTGAAGACAATGATCGGTTTCCTCTAAGATCCCTATGACTCTCTAGCCTGAAGGACTTTCCATATGTATTCATAAATCACATTTTTCTGACACAGAAACAGACTCTCACCTTAAAACCTACAAGACTGATAACACCCTGGCTAACCAGTTCGAGCACATTAAATCCCCACAGGAGTTCTACCTTCACATGACAAGTAGGGCAGACCAAGGCTCACAGCAAAAGAGACACCACAACAAAAAGCAGAAACCCAGAACTCCCCTTCATGGTGACAGACAGCAAGGTTCTGGATGCTCTCTCTCATCACATTCAGCTTTCAAATAAGCTTGGTCTTGCAAACTCATAGACACATGAGTAATCTTGGCTGATACAAAAGCAGAGCAAACAGTTACATGAATAGGGAATTGCAAACTCAAGCCCATTATTTGCCAGAGTACACAGCTGGTAACAAAACCAGTCATCTTTACATTCAGATGTAAAGCCCTTAGGCACTGGGCCTGCTGTTACTCTTTTTTTCTTTTTTTTTTTTTTTTTCATAGATTCATTTTATTTCTTTGAATCCCTTAGCTTTTTAGACTAATTAAATAATGAAAATGTTCTCTTTGCAAAATTGCAGCATGTTGCTCTTACACAATGCAAAGAACAAGATGGGCATTTGTTTGGCTGCTAAAGGGTCTGTGGTTGTTGTTTGCAGCCTTGGTCTCACTTAAAAAAAACATTAACTTTAGGGCACAGTTTTTTCAGCCCGTTTGACAACAGCAGTTTTTTCAGACTGCAAGACTAGGTCTTTGAAATGCCATTGGCACAGACTTAACTTCTCTCTTGCAGATGTCTGTGGACAACTCTTAAGTGCTTGGCTCTTTTGAGAATCAAACCAGTTACTTATCTCCAACAATAGAGACCTGGAAGCTCTGCTTTTTCTAAAATGCTGGCTAAATCAAAGAAAATTCTGCTGGTTTTAAATGTATTTATAAACATTTATCCCCTTGTTCTTCAATCTCTACTTTTCACAGTGCTAAAATATTTACCCATGCATTAAGAAGAGGGGAAAAAACCAACCAACAGGCAAATGGTGTGATGCTGCCACTTGTACTGGAAGTAAAAAAGAAAATTAATGCTTTAAAGTCAGCATTTGGTATTTGTTGACCAGAGTATCATAAAAATTATTACTCCAGAAGAACTATGGCAGAACTTCACTGACAGCATGATACATGTGAAGTGGCATGTGCATATGAGAAAATGTGAATAAACACCATACTTTATGGGGTTTCTGGTAAGTTATGTTAACCACATTTTAAAAAAGATAACAATTACTACAACCTCATGGAATATTTTCTGAAAATCTCACACTATGTTGTCAACAGAGCTCTAATTACACTGATACTAGTTTGTAATCCAGGTTGAATACATTTTTACTTTTTTTTTTCTTAAATTAAGATCTTCAAGATGAGATCTCAAGAGAAAAACTCTCCAAATCTCTTTTCTGGGCTCCAGTTCAGAAAACTGGAACATATAGAGGATATTTTACTCTCTGTTTTCTTTGAGTGTCTTCCCTCTATTTGATGCCACATTAGGAACTAACATCTTGAAAAAAAGAGAAGAAAGAAGAAAAGAGACATCTTTTGTATTGTTCAATATTTCCCCTATGCTCTGCAGCCTAGTAGCTCTTCTAAGAGAAATAAATTAGCCTGCAGCACTGATTTTTCCCCAGACACCTCTATTACTTTGAATTTGCATCCTTATCCTGTATATTATGTATGCCTGTGCGTCACTGTGCCTGAATTAGACTACAAGTTCCTTGCAGCAGAAGACCTTATTCTGTTCACAGCACTACATTCAATTTTGACGTTCAAATAATAAAGCAACATAGGAAACATAATGGCAAGAAAAATCAACCAGAATGTGCTTAATGCAAGACTGACCACAGGTCTAACAGCTACTAGACAAAAATCGATAGGCAGCGCGGCCTAAACGTTCACAGCTGAAGACTTGGAAAAGTAGCCCCACAGACTTCAGATGATCATTTCTTTTCATAAACGCTCATCGTGGGAGCTCTTCTGCTGAGGGAGAACAGCTCTTCCTAAAATAACTCCCTGCATGGAAATGCTTATTCGGAAATCCTAAGTATTAACTCCTGTCTTCTCCTTTCTCTGGTTCATGCAAGGCTGGTGGGGTGGAAGGGGCCACATTTCACCTTGATGCTGAGCTTTCAGAGGGGATGGGGTCCCCCAGTGTTTCTCAACCAAGGGTGTGTAGTGGCAGAAGGGATACCATTTTCTGCTCAGTGCAAGGCAGAAGGAAGAAAAAGTCCCAGGATTCTTCAGAACTGCATGCAGAAATCTTGGAGGAGCATAGGGAGGACAAAGAAATCCACTTTCTCCTGAATTCAGAGTGGACTCCAGAAAAGAAAGTCCTGCCAGCAGAGGCAAATATAAGACAGTTCATATGAACCATCCACTGTTGTTTGCTCTTTCCTCATCTTGATTCTCACACTCCTGATAACACCAAGAACTGCTGCTTGAAGCCACTGGGATCATTGGGGGCTTTGTCTCATTTTAAACCCATTATACCGACAACCTGCAGGGCTCACCAAGAATAAAAAACACCAACAGCACAGAAAGATTTCTATAAGCACTGGATTTTTTCCACATATTAGTAACCTTAAAGTTCTGATGCTGAAACAGACCTAAGCCTTCAGAGAAATAATCAACTCAAAGGGATTAAAAAGCCCTTATTTTCTCAAGTATGCAAATATAGGATGCATCTGGTTAATGTGGTACTAAGGAAGATTCATTGTTCTCTATGAAGAGCAACCCATTGCCAAACACAATGCAGTAGATGAAGAAATTATCTGATTTAGCACCTCCTGCCTCACTTTGTAATCACTCATAGGTTTACTTTATCTGCATTACTGACTTGATAATCTCAGACTTTTCACCAGAACCTTGGTTTTGGGAGGTAAGGAGACATTCTGTAATTACATTGCTATATATTAAATGGGTATTGTCCCAAGCAGTGCACAGGATTCCTGAAAAATGAGCAGGATTAAAGGAAGGAAACAATATTTTCTGCATAGTCCTCAGTTTTATTCTATTGGCTCTGAATAGCCCTCTGTGTATGGGTTGCTTCCCAGTGGTGCTGACTCCTTTCTTCACTATCTGTTCTCCTGCACAAATCCTGCTTTGTGATCTTGCAAGTCCTGCCTTCCCAGTGCAGCTGCAGCTCTCCTGGATAGGATACAGCTGGATGCAGCCCTCTCATTTAGCAAAATGATTTTTTTGAATCTATGCCTGTGTAAAATTTGATGCATGCTGTGATACTAATGCAGCAAGCACAAGCTTTATATATCAAAGAGATTCTTTGTGCCTCACCATGTGTAGACAAGTCCGGAAAGGAATTAGAGGGGAGGATGCATCCTCATCTCCCAGCAGAGTATCAGAGAGACATGTTTCCTGCTCTCACTCCACCTGCTCCTGTGGTTTCCTTGCTTGGAGATGATCAGAACATAGGGATGGGAGAAGGTTCTGTCAGTTACCAGGAGATACAGCAGTTGTTTCAATGACAGCAGTCCTTTCAAAATTGAGAACAGGGCTTAATCAGCAACTAGCTAGTGACCTGGAAAGACAGGTAATTTAGTGCTTGGCTGCAAGATGAAAACTTAATTGAAGCTTTATCAAGTACTTGCAGAACTTCCAGAGCTTACCAACAGGCCCAAATACCCCATGAAGCAAAAGGGATTGTTATTATCTTACACCATCCACACCAGTTGCCTTGCATTTCTGAGCAGCCAACCAATTCAGGTGGAAATAAATGGGATTTCCTTGTGCTTTGCTGTTTCCTTCCTCCTGTCAGCAATTTCCAGTGATGGCAAAGCTGTCACAAATTAAACACTGCAGTATAAGCACCAGTGCTTAAGTTCATTTGCTCTAATCTAGAGATATACCAAGGTCCAGGCAAGTTCTCAAGTTCTTGATTTAGACCATGTGGGTATTAAATGTGACTGGAGCAGGGTCAAACCCAGCCATCCATTTCTCATCTACCACTATCCATCTATGATACACCCATAAATGATCACTCTTATATCAAGTCTACTAGCTTGCATGAACTGGCTTAGAAAATTAGTCTTTACACTATGGATGCTTTCATGAGTGCTACCATAATGTCTAACTGTCTTTGCCTCTAGGGCAACACACTAAAACATCCAAACTGGAAAAAGTAACTGAGGAGGATAAATATTCCTGGAGCTTCATAACAGTGTTTTGTCACAACTAAAAGTGAATAAAAAGACTTAAAGGATAACTGAGTCAATTTTGCCTTATTTTACTGCCCAAACTCCCTTTCCTTGCTGTCCTGACAAGGTTTGACAAAAGAGGAATCCAGAGGAGCAGCCTTGTTTCAGAAATTTGCCAGCGTTTCCTTGCTGATCAGTGAGGCTACAGAAATATGAATGCAATAACCACCAAATCCTATCTAAAACTGAAACATAAGCTTATCATACATGTTATACTCAACTAGAGGCTGGAAATATGCTCCTTTGATTCACTCACCCTTTTAAGCATATAAAGTGAAGTCAGCAGCTAACTGCACCACGTTCTGAGTGATTTTATTTGTGTGTGTGTGAATGCTGATAAGGAGCCATGATGTTTATTTTTTAATTGACTTTGGGAATGAATAAGAAATGTTTTGGATCAGCCTCTAGGGTAGCAGCACTCCTCTGTGAAGTAAAGATCTGTCATCAGTGCTGTTAATGAACAGAAATGCCAGGCTTTGCAATGATCTTGACCAAACTAAGCATAAATCCGCAGAGTCAGTTCTTTCCCTTCTGCATCATCTGAAAAGTACAAACAGGACATAAATTGGCCCTAGCTGCCAAATGGAGATGAGCAGCAATGGAGGGGAAAGCTCAGCAGGCAATAAGGTAGCCAGTGCTATGCCCTGCACAGGCTGGGCAGAGGCAAAGGGTTACAGCAGAAGGCAGAAATCCTTACCTGCAGTTCACTGGTGCTGACAAAGCAGAGGCACCTGCTAATCCAGGTATGTGGATGGGGCAGTGCAGGAACTGGGAGCTGGTGCTCCTACTGTTTTTACCCTTCTTGCAAGAAAAGAATGGGTCTTGATAAAATCTGGACCAACATTTTAAATATTTCTCTTTATGACAACATGAACCTTTTCATGTTTTACCAATAGGCTTTAGCTGACACTTTGCTTGCTCATGCCTCTGGATATATTTTTTGCAGAATAAGACAGTATGATAAAAACAGAGCCTTCAGTATCTTCCTTAATTAGACTAACAGAGAGATGGAGATCTTAACAGCAACATGGCCATAAACCGCACCTGACTTGGGACAAGTTTGTCATAACATTGCAGACAATGCAAAGCAAACCCTTGTTCTCCTGGAGAACATTTATCTTAAGACATTGTTATATCTTGTAGCCTTTCCTTGTGGTTCTCTCAAATGTATATTATTGTAGCAATAGATGAGACACTGCACTCCAGCTCTTCTGAAACTTTTGCTGTTGTTGCAAAATACACAGTCAATTTAGTTTACTGTACTAGATTAGAGATAAACCCACTGATCTGAAGAAGTGACCTTCAATTCCTTTTTATCAGAAGCTCAATAAGTTCCTGGATGTCATTGGTTTGACAGCACAGCAGAACAGTTCCTGAACTTACTTGCAAACATAAGTAAAAACACACTCAAAGGGAGGTGCTGAACTCCAGTTTAAACATGAAGATTGTACTCAGCACAGTGCTGAACCTGAATGCTGCAAATTGCTTCATCACCAGTGACCTGCTTCTTATTCTCATTCCCACTGCAAATGCTAAAATCTGATCAGGTAAACTTATTACAGATAACCATGACTGTAAGGAGACAATTAAATAAGGAAATGTGCTAATTTTTTTCCCCTCAAATTAGAATCAAAATACATTTAAATAGAAATTTACAGTTTTGAATGTATAACATTTAGCATCTCTTTCCAAACCTTGGCTAGTCCATCTTTCAAACCTCTACCACAAGACAAACTTTATTTTAATCACAAGAAAGAAGATATGAAGGGCTGCCTATGTTTCAGTCATCAGTTATTGATCAGTCCTCACAAAATGAACTGGAAAAGCAGTGTCTTGCCTGTTCATTCTTGAATGAATCTGGTGCAGCTACAGCAATGACTGTAACTGAACCTAATCAGCATGGTAGGCAAGGCTCAGGTGCTTTGATCAAAACTCCAACTGCAAAATATTGTCAGAATCATAAAGGAGGTCCCCACCCTTCAGATATAGTATGCTGAGATCACAGAATCACAGAATGTTAGGGATTGGAGGGGACCTAGAAGATCATCTCGTCCAACTCCCCTGCCAGAGCAGGATCACCTAGACCAAGGCACCCAGGAACAGATCCAGGCTGGTCTTGAATGTCTCCAGAAAAGGAGACTCCACAACCTCTCTGGGCAGCCTGTTCCGGGCTCTGTCACCCTTACTGTGAAAAAGTTTTTCCTTGTGTTATCCTAAACCTCTTGTGCTCCAACTTGCTCCCATTGCCTCTTGTCCTGTCACTGGATGACACTGAGAAGAGTCTGGCTCCATCCTCCCTACACTCACCCTTAACATGTTGATAGACATGGATGAGTAAATTCTAAAAAATAGGAGCTTAGAAATCTGCACCAAAAATTGTTTCATTCCCAACAGCATTCAGGATCCCATAATCCCAAGGCTTGACATCACAGGCTTTTAAAAACCAAAAATCTCTTGCCTCAAATGCATACTGCCTTTGTATAAAGGAGACAAAATAAGCAAAAGAGTGAAACCAGGCTTTATGTGATATGCAGAAATTAGAACAAACCTAATTTGTTCTCAGTCATTCCCACTAACATTAATTGTACAGACCATTTACTCTAACTTTTGAAATTATAAGATGTGCTTTAGAGAAACTGATACCAATCCATTAAGGAATATATTACTATAATAAGAACAACACAAAACAAAAAACATCAAATTGGGCTTTGAATTTTAAACTTTTTAATAAATTTATTCTAAAATCAACCAGAGAAATATCACTGCAGGCTGTATTCAGCCACGGGGATGCTGCTTACTACAGCTGACCAGCAGATTCTGAGCCAGGTTAGAAGAAAGTGCCAGTGCAAGAAGAAAATGAAAATGGAACACACGCATTTATACTTATAATTGATTTCCTGATAAACTGCAGCACTGGATTGTATTTCAGTCTTTCAAAGATTTTCAATTACATCAATTCCTACTGCTGTTCTTACATGAGATCAGAAGATCTGCAATGTCACTTGTGTGACTTCATTTATTGAAAGCACCTGCCTCTGAATTATTTTATCACACTTGCAGTCTCAGCTTGCTCAGCAAAACAGCCCTGCTAAGATCAGGAAGATTAACATTGCACCAAAGTGCTCAGCATCTGACAATTAACAGAGTATAATATTAGGGATGTGTCAGACCTTTCATACAAAGAGCAACGAAAAACTTCTCCAGACTTTTCCAGCCCATGAAATGCAACAAAAGAAGTGACCCTTTGCATAGGTATTGAAGGTTGCAAGCCTGACTTTTCCTAGATCAGCCACTAAGTGCCTGCTCATGCTGAAAGGAAATGATCTTTGTGGGAAAAAGAGCATTTTGTATATCCTTCAGTGGAAATCAATAAGTCTTTAATTTCCTTGACAAAAATTACTTACTGCCTTGAAACCACCATGTAGAGTAACAAAACCTACCACCCTGCTTTTCATGCTTCTGTATATGCAAATGGCTGCCTCCACACTCTGACTGTCAGTATATTTAGCACACAAATTGTGTGATTACAAGTAAAAACATTTAAATGATACGTTCAAGTTATACTTTTGAGTGAGAAATGATGACTGGAGGATCATCCTTAGTACTGTTTCCCAAGCTCTGCAATTCTCTCTCTGGCTTTGGCTTCAGAGTATATTAAGCCCATGGTATATCCACTGATATATCTCAATCTAGAAAGAGGTTAAAGTTATAGAAATTAATTGTTTTAAATTAAAAAAAGGAAAGAAAAAAAAGAAAAAAAAGAAAAATATAAATTTAACACATGGTTTTCTTTCAGCTGAAGTCAGAATAAGGTGTACACTGAAGTTCAACAGGCAGAGATGGGGTCAGACCCTTTCCTGGTGTTATGCATTAAATGCTGTGTTTGTTCTTGCCCTGGGACAGCAAAGTACAGGTGACAAATCCCCACAAAGCCACAGGCACTGTAAGACACCACGCTGTGACATCTTCCTGCCAACAGCACTCCAGAAGCATTTATCAGGCATTGCTGATTCAAAATCTGCACTCCCATAACCTTGGCTCACCGGCCAGACCCTCTGGCAAAGCTTCTGAAACAAGGCAGTTCTTGTGCTATTTTCAAGGGCACATGAGTAAAGTATTAGTTACTTTATTTACAGCACTTAGAACAAGAGAAGGTGTTTTGGTTTCTTGGACTTGATCAATTGCAACGATACTATTTCTATTATGACCTTTACTAAAAAGTATGTTAATGAGATGGAATTAAAACATTTTCACAGTTTAATTGGATTTACTGATAACACTGAAACTGGAAAGACAGCATTTGTGCTCACATAATAGCAAATCAACAGTGATTTTTCTTTTTAAAAAGCAGCTTTAGAGTATCAACTACATCAGTGAGTATGCTACAAAATCACTAGCTACACACATACAAACAGGAGTGCCTTAAAATTNATAGATGTGGCAATTCTTTTTTTTTTTTTTTTTCCTTCATTTTCCCCTCTTCTAGCTCAAGGAGGTGACTGTGAGAGTAAAAAAGCAATGGACCCTCTCTATTGGGATCCCGTGTTATATTATATGTGTTGACATATAATACAACTATATCAGAAGACTGTTGAGTTTGCAGTTTACCAAGCCATCACACCTAAAGAAGTGCCAGGATTAAGGCTTCAGCTGTGAAATACATTCAGCACTTTCACACTTATGCAATATGATATGGGTTTTAATTTCAGACCTGTCACGATCCAACCCCACAGAATTTTTATCCTCAGTGTGCACTTGGGATGGGCACTTCTGTGATAAACTGAGTGCTGCACAGCCTCTCCCCAGCCTCAGCAGAGAGGGTAAGCTGTACAGAAACACACTTGGAAACTGCATGAAGAGAAATGTTGTTCTCAGGATTCTAGAATTTGAATTCGAGGTACCCACTTCTGCCTTCAGCACTGCTAGGGAAGTGACTTCACTGAGCATATGTCACTGTCCAGACACCCAGCTTGATTACAAAAAGTTGTGGCATTCACAGCTGAGGTCAATGTCAATTCAAGCTTTACTCTGCTGTGTGAAATGCTATAATGTGCTAAAAACCTGGAAAAAAAAAAAAAGAGTCATGCCTTTGGCATTTCACATTCAGCACCCTAAGCTAACGACCATTTCTCTCTTTCTTGTTGAACTTTAACTCATCTATGAAGTAATAAAAATTGGCAAGATAGCAAGGGAAATAATATCATCTCAAATCATAGTTTCTGTGGAGAATAATTATTTGCCATTTGGATATTAGTATAAATTGTAGTGATTGGCATAGAAATATCAAGAACTGTGTGTTTGGGTTTTATATGGAGAATCATACGAATCAAATACACTAGCTATGAGACAGAACAAAATACTTCACAAGAAAAATGAAAAGAAAGGCAACTCAATGAAAAACACTTGACTAAAGTCTCCAAGATAATGCATAAGTGTAGCCAACCAAAATTCTGCTGTTTAATAACATTTAAATGCTCAAATCTGCACTTTCCCATGCTTTTTTGTTTAGTAATCCATTTCTCCATTGCACAGCACTAGTAGCCAAGAATGCCATGCAGTGCTCACAAAGCCATACCTAAGGTATAAAACCCCATTTGCCTGCTTACAGATGTTTCTACAAATGCAGTTCAAAGGATGTAAGTGCTAAGTGTGGCCTCAGAACATGTTTTTCCCCTGGAGTCTATAAAACAAAGAGGACATATGTTTGCCAGAAGTGAAGGAGAAACACCACATCAATTGCAAGTTACTTAGCCCGAAGTGTATTGCTATCAGAACATGTCAAAATCTAACCAGGCATCATGGTATGCCCTGGAAAGCAAACAACTGGAAATTTCTAGACAGGCAATGACACAATATCAAAATTATTTAGCAAATATCCCAAATATTATTCTGCATTCTGTAACAATCTGACAGTTTTTTCTTTGATAAAATTTCCCTGAGAACTTTTATCTGGTTTAGAACCTAGAAAATTGTAAATTTTCCTCTTTGTTTATTATTATCTATTAGTATTAGAAGTCCCTTTTTCCCTATGCTGTCCCTGTGGAAAAACAGGCTAGCCTGGCATGACCAGAGCACTAACATGGGTTTCAAGACCTAAGACATACATTGATCTTAAGTGTGATGCAAAAGTTTCTGTGCAGCAATTGTCATGATAGCTGGAAGTCCATAGCAATTCCAAAATGTACAATGTTTCCTTCATCACAACTTGATCTTGAAACAAAATGTAAAAAAATATATAAAAAATATAAATTAGTGAATCTGTGCCACATCCATCTTGCTCCTTCTCACTCTTTTCCCTCTTGGGATTGAGGTAAAGCACATTTCCCAAATCTATCTCCCTTTTTCTCACTCTTTCCCTTCTCCATATAATTCATGAGGAACAAATCTCCCATAAGGAGTATTGTGACAAGCATAGGCTTATCATCTAGCCTCACATATATTAAACTTAAATGCAAACACTTTACCCTTAAATTCAGGAAATGAGATTATCATATTGAAATCTGACCCTGCACCTGCTCTGATAGGCCTCTGCATTGTAATGCCACCACCTTTAACCCCCTTTGTTTCACAATTAATAGAAAATTGCTATTGCAAAGAATGTTAATTTGTGCAACAAGCACTGCTGAAGGACCATAACTCAGTGGTCTGAGTTCATTTTTTTTCACAGCTCGAAACTTCAGTGAAAAAATAACCACCAGTATGTGGGTGGGACACCTAGCCAGAGAAATAGCCTTGAGGAGCATGTAAACAACAGAAGGAGCAGAAAAAGAAATGCTAGAGGGGAAATGGAGCAGAACCTGGAAGACTGTCAAAAGACAGGAGGCCCAGCAAGCAGCAGAAGCACAGAATGGAGAATTAGGAGAGCAAGAATAGAGGCAGAAACTGAAAAAGAAGAGGCAGAATTAAAACTGCAGGTTACCTAAATGCTGATTTGATTGAGCTTTAAGGAAAGCAACTGGATAATTTAGGCCTAAAAGTTTGTCACAAATAAATTAGGTTGTGGTAACATATCAGTCTCCAAACTAATCAAAAAATGATTGACTCATATGTTGCTTTTTAGGTCAATAAAGTTGTGTTTCTCTCATAAAACAAACAAACAACATGTTTAGATTATTTGCATAACTTTCTAGTGACAATGGTGCAACAACTAGTTGCAGGAACAACTTTGCTGTGGGTCACTTGAGTGCCAATGTAAACTTCACAGAAGTTGTTTGTATAGCCAGAATTTTACCATAATATATTAATCATAATAGTTCAAAGTCTTATTAGAAAACTAAACTTCATGAAGCATGCTGAGCAGGTGGTTATCCAGTGTTTTGCCAAGGCATTTCTGAAATTTACATCACACCAATTCTGTATTATTAAGGTAAATAAAGAAATATGTCTGGTCACACTGAAAATGGTGCTGAGCCATAATTGGAAAGAACTTTGTACATAAGCTGATATATATATATGATATAATGATATATATATATATATGAGATACATAAAGATGCAGAAAAACAGGACAATTACTATCAATAATCAGCATCACACAAACCAAAAATAAGTCTAAGGGTAGAAACTTGACTACCTTAGATTTAATTTAAATGGAATCAGGAATTTTGCCCATCTGGTTTGGGAAGAGTTCGTTATCTAAATGACATAGGTTAGAAAACCAGATACTACAGGTGTTTCTATGGGAACAAAGGACAATCAGAAATTAGAAGAGGCACTTTTTTCTCTCTCCTGAGGGCAGGGCAACCTTCAAGGTAATTGATTTTCCCCTTCTCATCTAAAAGAATTTTGATGACAATAGCCTCAAAAACATTAAGTGTAAACCAAAGCAGTGTTGCCTGCATGAAACTGGGGAAAACTTGAAACAACTCTGACCAGCATCACCTAATTCTTCTTTAGACTTTACTTCCTGATCTCCATGTTTCTACACAAGCTTCACAATTTATTGGGACTGTAGCCCAAGCCCTTCATTCAGAAAAGACAACATTTGCTGTTTCTCAGGCACTGAATGAGAGCAGGGTTCTGCCTAGACTAAACATAGGATAGGGTGGCAACTATTATAGTAAAAACAAACAAACATAAAACAAACAAAAACCCAACAACTCTCCCCCCAAAACCCAAACAAAAAAAGAGAACAGTTAGTATGAAAAAAATTACAAACAACCTAACAAAGATATCTTCTAAGATATCTTCTATATGAAGAAAAAAGAAACAACAAAAGAAAAGTAAGAAAAATGTGAAGGCAAACCAACATGAGAAAAGGCAAAAAAATATGTGTCAAGGAAAAACAGTGACATGCTGACACAAGAAAAGATCAGAAATGAGCCTAGGAAATAGTTGAACAACATGGAGAAATGTTGTATATCTTCCAGGACACATGGAGACATGGCAATGGACTTCACAAAGCTGTGGGCTTCAATGTTTCTCCAAGAAGTACCAAGCTCATTTAGAAAAAGACTCCAGGGGTCTAATACAGCATATGTATATAATGCTTAATTTTAATGGAAAACAGTTCTGTCTAAGAAAATTATCTGAAATGGGAACATATCTCCAGGTGATCCAAAGCAGCTCATCTCCCAGCTAGCATTTCTCTAGAGCAAACTGGTTCAGAGGAGATTGTCTTGCTCTTCTCAAGTGACTTTGTTAATTAACTTGCTTCTCCAAAAACAAAAATCATTTTTCTATATTTGAAGGCTCTAAGCACTATATAAAATAAGGAATTAATGTCAATACTGCAGGGGGCTACAAACAAGAGCAAAATGATGAAGTTAAAAAAGCTGTCCTGAAACAAGCATATATTTCAGTCATCTTCCAACAACAGTGGGATAAACCCCACAGATAATTTATACAGAAACCTACTCTTCCTAGTTTCATATCAAACAGCAATAGACTCCTAAAAGGAGATCTGGGACACCTGTCTTGGGCACATTTCAAACCATCCTCTAGAACTGATACCTTCTGCCATTTTGCCTCTGCAGAGACATGAGGAGTGCACCTCCTACATCTGTCAATACCTTCACAATCCTGCAATTTCGGAGCATGCTCACAGCCAGCATGACAGGCTCTAATCCTGGCTGGTGTCATCTGAGTATTGACTGTTTCAAAATGTTTGGTTTCATGGTGCCAAACTGCTGCCCAAATGTGCTGGTGGCTCTGATGTCATGTGGATGACTGATAGCTCAGCTGTGACATGGAATAACCACTACAAAGAGCTAACAGCAATACTGAAGTGATTCCATGGAGTGCATCTAGAAAAAAAAAGTTTTGTTTATACAAAAAATAACCCAAAAAAACAATAACAAAAAAATATCTATAGGCAGTATGGGCTTTTGAGGGAGCAAGTTGTGCAAAACTGTTGGACAGCAAGTTTGCCTTTCAACAGTCAGATTGTAAATGCCAAGACTGGAAATAACTAAATTCATGTTCAAACTTCACAGTCTGGTGGGGACCAGTCTTCTCTCAGGGCTGGAGTTGGAAGCACATTTGGAGATGTGCTTGCTGGAGCTCCTCCTGAGCTGATAAAGGGAAAGTATTGTGAGAGGTGGGCCTTGCAGCATTTTAAGTGACTACCTACATGAGGCTTTTCTGAATGTATTCTTTCAGACTTCCACTGTCCTAGAGTAAAATCTATCCACGTGCAGAAAGCTGTGCACCATTAGCTCCCCTATTTGGGGATTTAACTGCAGCTTCAGTGATATTAATCCTGTTCAGAGGTGTTGTTCATAGAGATGGAACATTTACATTACCTGCTCCAGTGCCAAGATGCCTTCCTTCCACTGGGAGGCTGAGCCTGTAACTTACCTAGATTTTTATTTTACCTCATACAGCAAACAAAGCAATGTAAAGTTCTTGACTCTAGTAATCTCAGGTGACCATTATGGGATCACTAAAAGTTGGTTGGATCAATTTAGGATAGAGCTTTGCCCTCTCCACATCTTCTACTGAATAAGGCTATGGATTTTTCCACAATTACTTGAAAATAAACACTTTAAAATTTGTAATTAAATTTTATGCTGAGGTGCTTAAGAAGTCTGTGAGACAGAGTGGTTCCTTGGGAATGCTTCAGCCCCTCTGATATTTCCCAAAGCAAGCAGGCCTAATGTTGCTCCATTGTTACCACACTGAAACTGGAAACAACACAATTGTGACTTTATGCCATGCCAGAGAAAGTTCTTTAACACAGAGAAGACCTTCCCACAAACCTGCATGAGAGTACATGTCTAGGAAAAAATGTAGTTCTATGAATAATTGAGAAAGCCTAGAAATTGAAGACAACTTTTGATTCCTCATGGGTGCTCATGTTTGGGTCACTATGAATGAAGAAACAGCCAGGCAAAACCACAATTAATAGAACATGCAGTATATACACAAAATATGTATAACTTACAGTTATATGTGCTTTGTAAAAGTATGATGCAGTACATTAGCTATGAAAACATTTGCAGAAGGAGCTTTGAAAACAGCTCCTAGCCAGAGCAACCACCTGGTACTGATGACTTCAGCTCTGCATCATGCACATGCCAGTATTACTTTCCTCTGGGGCACAGAGGGATGTTGGGTCATGGCTAATCCACCAGCTCAATTCTTCAGCCAGTGATAATCAATAGCTGCCTGTACAGGGTTTGTTGGAAAAGATATGAGAAGATAGAAAGCATAAAACTACCGAAGCAGTATGGAAAAAAAATGAGTGAGCTTTCTGTAAAGACATAACTATTTATATTCACAGTATAAATATATATGGTTGAATATTTGCAGAGTATAAAGCTTTAAAGAACTTGCTTTTAGGGACAAGTTGAGTGAAGAACACATTAAACATACACGGGAGGAAAAAAAACCAAAACACAATGCAGTGACTTCATCAGACCATTGGGTGCTTTTGGCTGGCTAAGGAATAGAGCTTTTTTTTTTTTTTCCCCTCCCCTGCAGTTGTTTTCTATGCAGTCCTCAGCCACCCTGCAAAGGAATGAACATGACACCATGCTGTGAAACAAGGAAGTACTGTGCATGCAGCCCCCTGTCAAAGCATTCATAGCATTCCTAAGAAATCAAAAGCACATCTACCTACTTGAATTTCCTGTTAATTGGGGGGTTCACTCTTCCCTCTACCTCTCAAGGCTTTTATAGAGGATTGGATCTTTATTTTTTAAGCCCTTGGCCTGCAACAGGATGTGCTGACAAGGGTTTTAGGTGCATAGACTTCACAGTTGCAGTACACAGATGTCAGATTCCTAATGTAAACATCCCATTTCAAATTCATCTGTATTAACTGGAGAAAATGCTTCAGGATTATTGGTTTTCCTCCCTTCTTTTTGCTTGAAGGCTATTTAGAAAGAATATTACTTTATGTGCTTTGGCTTTTAAACTTTTTTTGACAAAGATACAATTATGCACTTCAGTTAAAAATTAGTTTTTGCAACACAGTCTTGCTTAGACATGAGTCATTTTTTAAGATAAAACAGTCCTTTTGATTAAATGTGAGTTAAGAATGTAGATATTTTAAGCCACAGGATTTTCTGATTGCATTATAATTATTTTAAAAATAAAAACATGCCATACTTTACTGTGTGATCTTCACAATTATTTAGATTGTGCATGTATTTTTCAAATCCTCTTTTGTTTAAGTTTACAGGAATTTCAAATGGAGCAACATTGTACAGTAAACAGCCCCATATGCAGATGCACACACACAATTACTTCTCACATTTAATAAAAAAAAGCAAATGCAACATCACACAACCTGAAGGCACTTAGGAGCACTGTCCTGTCTGTGTTTACCACACCTCTGCTGGTCTCCTTTCACAACAAAAAGTTTCTTTGCCCTGTTCTTGTGTCAGCACTTAGTGAAACTGGAAGAGAAAAAATTCACGTGGCTTTGTTACTGATTTAAAATAACTAATTAACACACAGACCCCTTAGTGACAAAGCCTTTCTGGAATGGCCAGTGGGGAGGACTCCTCTAGAAATCAATGTTTTTGAGCAGTTCATTGAGCTGCACAGGTGCCAAGAGAGACCTGCTCCCTACCAGAGAGCATGAGGTATGCAGGACTGCAGCATGCCCACACCACCTCAGTGAGAAGGGAAACAGGTCTTGGTGGGTACAACATGATGCCAGAACACATGGTCTGATGGTGACTTAGACCAGTGGTATCTGGGCTATGTGCTGGGCACTACCACCTTTTTTTTTTTTTGCAATGGCAATGCAGTAGGTAACTCACTGCACCATGAAGTCCTCTACCTGCAGATGTGTGCAAACCTCCTCCTCCCCTCAGTACCTCCTGAAATTGCCTGAACTGGGCTTCCTCCCCCTGCACCACACATGCACACTATCAACACAACCAGTCATTACACCCAACTACAGAAAAGAAATGAAGGGTATTTAAAATAATGACAGTGTTTTCAATTTTTTTAGTCCTTTGGGAGTGGGAAGGAGGTACACAAACTCTGTTGAACTAAACAGCTCATGTGAATCAAAACCCTCTGAATTACAGGATAAATCAGGAACAAAATTATTTTATTAAAGTACATTGAAAGCCACAATGTAAGCCGCATTAAGCCAAGAAAACAATCTCCAGATATCACCATATCTCTTGCTTAAACCCAGAAAAGGCAATGCAGATATAGAATACAAGCTTTATTCTTATCCTCTCTTAGAAAAACAAAGGTATAAGAGCACATCACCTCTCTGCCTTGCTTTGAAGGCAGTCCAGTCTGTGATGAGTTTGAGCCAGTGTTAAACATGTACCTTCAGTGGACCTCTGAAGATTTAGTGAAGTCTTTATTATTCCTGCAGTGTGGGGCTGTGTGTAGTCAATCCACATAATGGATTCACAACATGAAACATCTTTAAGTTATAGGAAATATTTTTGTAGTTCTCTCATACCAAAAGGAATACAGCTATCCATCAGAAATCATATATTTGCATTTACTTTAAATCTTATGCAATAAACTAGGAAAAAATAAAAAAAGGATGTCTCGGGGTACAGTTTACTGTGGACTAAAAAATTACCTTTCCTATTTACAAAATAAGAGCTGTTAAAACAGCTTAAGCATGAATTACACAAGCATAGGTTTTCAAACATTTACATGCATTCCTTGGCTACTGTAGAGTTGTAAAAGCACTTCTGAAGACTACGAATTTGCAATTGTATAGACCTGAGAGGGGCAAGAGTTATTAGGTTGCCTAATCTGTAACTTCTTGTCCCATCCATTCTGCACTTGTAAGATGCCAAAAGGTCCAATTTATGAACACCTGATGACATAACTCATACCGAAAATGCTGAAAGAGCCCAGGNAATTCATCTGTATTAACTGGAGAAAATGCTTCAGGATTATTGGTTTTCCTCCCTTCTTTTTGCTTGAAGGCTATTTAGAAAGAATATTACTTTATGTGCTTTGGCTTTTAAACTTTTTTTGACAAAGATACAATTATGCACTTCAGTTAAAAATTAGTTTTTGCAACACAGTCTTGCTTAGACATGAGTCATTTTTTAAGATAAAACAGTCCTTTTGATTAAATGTGAGTTAAGAATGTAGATATTTTAAGCCACAGGATTTTCTGATTGCATTATAATTATTTTAAAAATAAAAACATGCCATACTTTACTGTGTGATCTTCACAATTATTTAGATTGTGCATGTATTTTTCAAATCCTCTTTTGTTTAAGTTTACAGGAATTTCAAATGGAGCAACATTGTACAGTAAACAGCCCCATATGCAGATGCACACACACAATTACTTCTCACATTTAATAAAAAAAAGCAAATGCAACATCACACAACCTGAAGGCACTTAGGAGCACTGTCCTGTCTGTGTTTACCACACCTCTGCTGGTCTCCTTTCACAACAAAAAGTTTCTTTGCCCTGTTCTTGTGTCAGCACTTAGTGAAACTGGAAGAGAAAAAATTCACGTGGCTTTGTTACTGATTTAAAATAACTAATTAACACACAGACCCCTTAGTGACAAAGCCTTTCTGGAATGGCCAGTGGGGAGGACTCCTCTAGAAATCAATGTTTTTGAGCAGTTCATTGAGCTGCACAGGTGCCAAGAGAGACCTGCTCCCTACCAGAGAGCATGAGGTATGCAGGACTGCAGCATGCCCACACCACCTCAGTGAGAAGGGAAACAGGTCTTGGTGGGTACAACATGATGCCAGAACACATGGTCTGATGGTGACTTAGACCAGTGGTATCTGGGCTATGTGCTGGGCACTACCACCTTTTTTTTTTTTTGCAATGGCAATGCAGTAGGTAACTCACTGCACCATGAAGTCCTCTACCTGCAGATGTGTGCAAACCTCCTCCTCCCCTCAGTACCTCCTGAAATTGCCTGAACTGGGCTTCCTCCCCCTGCACCACACATGCACACTATCAACACAACCAGTCATTACACCCAACTACAGAAAAGAAATGAAGGGTATTTAAAATAATGACAGTGTTTTCAATTTTTTTAGTCCTTTGGGAGTGGGAAGGAGGTACACAAACTCTGTTGAACTAAACAGCTCATGTGAATCAAAACCCTCTGAATTACAGGATAAATCAGGAACAAAATTATTTTATTAAAGTACATTGAAAGCCACAATGTAAGCCGCATTAAGCCAAGAAAACAATCTCCAGATATCACCATATCTCTTGCTTAAACCCAGAAAAGGCAATGCAGATATAGAATACAAGCTTTATTCTTATCCTCTCTTAGAAAAACAAAGGTATAAGAGCACATCACCTCTCTGCCTTGCTTTGAAGGCAGTCCAGTCTGTGATGAGTTTGAGCCAGTGTTAAACATGTACCTTCAGTGGACCTCTGAAGATTTAGTGAAGTCTTTATTATTCCTGCAGTGTGGGGCTGTGTGTAGTCAATCCACATAATGGATTCACAACATGAAACATCTTTAAGTTATAGGAAATATTTTTGTAGTTCTCTCATACCAAAAGGAATACAGCTATCCATCAGAAATCATATATTTGCATTTACTTTAAATCTTATGCAATAAACTAGGAAAAAATAAAAAAAGGATGTCTCGGGGTACAGTTTACTGTGGACTAAAAAATTACCTTTCCTATTTACAAAATAAGAGCTGTTAAAACAGCTTAAGCATGAATTACACAAGCATAGGTTTTCAAACATTTACATGCATTCCTTGGCTACTGTAGAGTTGTAAAAGCACTTCTGAAGACTACGAATTTGCAATTGTATAGACCTGAGAGGGGCAAGAGTTATTAGGTTGCCTAATCTGTAACTTCTTGTCCCATCCATTCTGCACTTGTAAGATGCCAAAAGGTCCAATTTATGAACACCTGATGACATAACTCATACCGAAAATGCTGAAAGAGCCCAGGCTGCCTATGCCAATGACAGCAAATTTTAGCTCAGACCACATCTGCCCCACTCTTGAACACTGAAGAGCTTCAGAGTTTTCCAGCTGGCTAGTCAAGCAGGGGCTTTCTGTGCCCTTCTAGCACCTTGGCACAGACCTACAGAAACGAGTGACCTTTAAGAAATCTGTAATTCCAGTTCCCCAGAATCTTATCCCGTTGCTGCCACGGGCAATCGCTAGCGATGCTCAAGCCTCCCCTTTCAAGGACAAAGAGGCAGTACTCGGATTGCAATCACTACTTCAGAGCTCCGGGTCGGAGAGGGGAAAGAGCAAAATAAAAAGAAAACTTGTATTTTAGTTAGCCAACACCTGCTAAGAAGATGCTTAAAATGATGACTAGATAGTGAGTGAAGGTCACGAGGCTTATCTAAGAATATAAGGGGAGAAAAACAGACGGGGGAAGGGGGAGGGAGAGAAAGAGAGGGAGAGAACACGAGCACTGCAGCAAAGAAGCTACGCTCAGCCAATACATGCTGGCACTTACCATAAAAATAGAAAGATCCAAAGAGAATCAGATTAAGGATCCTTTTTATCTCTCTTCAATAGAAAGATTTCCACATGAAGTTCTGAACACAGCTGTCCAGGGAAAAGCAAGGTAGTATGAAGGTACACAGAAAACACTAACACACAAATGGCAAGTCCTTTCACAGCCTTCCAAAACCCGCAAGCAGTTTGTGCTGAAAAAAAAACAACAACCAAACAACAAAGGTAAGAAGTCTGAAAACGACTCCTACCATAACACTGCAGCTAACCCAGGCTGCTGTATTCCCAGTCACTCAGCCCGCACTGTTTTCATCTTCCTCTTCTCACCATCACTTACATCCTAGAGGTGGGCTTGGGGGTGGAGAAAAGCGATTTCTCCTCCAAGTGGAAAGGAGCGCAGTAACAGCATCAGCATTTTTAATCAGTCGCGGGGAGTACCCAATCAGAGGAACAGAGAGGGGCCAGGGTGGCAGTTGCCCAGCGCAGGGCAGCCTGGCACAGCGGCTGCCACCACCTTCCTGGCTTGCACAGGTCCACTGACAGGCTGAGCTGCTCCTTAACCCGGCCAGCTTTGCTGTGCCCCCACACAAACCGCCTTCCTTCGCTGCATCTTGTCCTCCAGGGAGCAGTGCTTTGAAAGCTACAAGCTTGTCCGAGTTCTGACAGGCTGTTCTCTACATCTGTGCAGTAGTAGCGAAGCAAGAAAAGTTTGGAGTAAGCATAATTTAATTTGAAATTTATTACCCAGTAGCTTCCCTATATAAACAGGCATTAACCATTGCTTCCTCTTCAAAAGTTTCTTTTTTGAGGAGAATAGTCTGAGATTTTCCAGCACAGCCCCACTGCTGTGAACTGTCTTGTTAGAGCCAGAGCTGATTTTGACATGACATCATAGACCTCTGACAGCACCAGATCCATTGAAAATACATGACCAGTGTCACTCCTCCCTCACCTGCTAAGATGGGGGGGTTGGACTACATGATCTTCTAGGTCCCTTCCAACCCCTCATATCTGTGAATCTGTGAAATGTGCTGCTATACATCATACTATGGGCCACCAGAAAAAAAAAAAAAAGAGAAAAAAACCCCCACAATACAAAAGCAACAATAAAAACACACGCACAAACCACAAACCTTATCTTAATTTTCAATAAGGATATCCAAGATCTGAAGACAGATCTCCCTATGGCATTTGATTCATTAAAAAATTCACACAGGAAAGGGATGCTGTTAGCTTTAAAGCTGCTAAGTACTGTAAATTCCAGGGAATGTTCCTGGTACTAAAATACAAATGCCTTTGAGTGTGGGAGAGAAATTTTTCTGGTCCTACTGCAAAATGCAGTCCACAGTGAAGTAAACCTAACTACAGTATGGAAATCTGTATTTATTTAAGGAGAGACTCTGCCAATACACAAAGTTAGACCTTTTCAAAACAATAAGCAAACAGGAAAAAAAACAGTCAGTCCTGGATATCTGCCATATTGCAAAGTAAACATTAATATCACCCATGTGATATTCCCGTTTCAAAAGATGAAAAGGCTCTGCAGTGTGGAATGTAACTACAAAACCCTCAAAGCAGTAATATAAATATTCTTTGGTCAGTATCAAGTACTCGTAGAACACAGCAAGTACTATGGGGTGGGGGGGAGAAGTGAACACATATAAAAAAGAATAAAAAAAATCAGAGGTTCTTCTGCCTGAAGTGCAGACAAAAATATCAAGTGCAATTTAACACAACTAATCTGTTCTGAAATATTTGAAAGTGTGAATATAGTGCAAGAGCACAGTAATTCCACTAGCAGGCACCAGTGATTTTCACAGGCTGACATACCATGTTGGTCATAATCAAAGTTATATTTTATTTTTTTTTAAATAAGAAAGTTTCTTCCCTCAGGCAGGACACTTTAAGGTTCACTACTTTCTTGCATTTCATTTAGCTATTAGCAGGCTTGTTTCTTGCCACCAACAGAAAACACATGATACATTTATTCCTCTCTTTTCATAACGCTGCTCAAAAATCTCAGGATAACTGGTATATCAGAAGGCAGGGATGAAGGACAGATCAAAAGAATAAATAGGAAAAGATGGCAAATGCCACATAAAATCATGCATGAGGGATATATACAGATATAGATAACAGCACATATATATATATAAACAATTAAAATACAGCCAATATAGGAGTGAGCACAAGAAAAGGAGGAAGCAGAAGAAGAAAATACATTTCAACTCTGCAGCAAGCTTTCAAAACATTGCAATGCTAGCAGAAAGATTACTATTTGACACACCACACACTTGGTAAAGAAGGTAGTTTCAGGTAACTGAGTAATGGAGACCTTTAGAAAGGGTCTCAAGATACCCATTACAGAAGACTCTCCATATGCACCACCTAAAATGTTAGGTTTAAATGAATGTTTTAATGTTCATTCCATGGCAAAAAAATAATAGTTTTTTTCACCATGTATATGGTGAAGTTCTGAACTAGGCAGTAACAGAGGAGAAATCAAAGATAAATCCATTGTAACAAAACTTTCAATTCCTTTATAGGAGAAAAGGAAACATGATAAAAAACCTAAACATTGGTGTAGCAGCTCTGTGGAGAGAGGAAACCTAGATCATAGGCAGAATATATTAATATTTTTCAATGAGTCCTGTAGCAAAGATACCTGCACCTGAACATAGTAAAAAAGAAGGTTTTGGGGGGATGGTGTGTCTTCCACTTTTCTCATGCAAACATGTGAGGTGTGAGATAAGGCTGTGTTCACAGGAGTAGGAAAATCTGCTGTGATTGCATCTGCATCATCTCTGTGAAAGCTATAAAAAAAACCCTAAAATATAGGAAGAAAGGCAACACTAATTAATTCAAGATTTCTGCTAAGAGCAGAGGGTCAAACACCCAAGTGATTTAGGTTTAAACTCTGTTTGAGTCAAACCTCAAGAATTTGGAAGAAGTTTCTGACAGAAATTCAGAGGGAATTTAGTATGGGGCCTATGTCTCTGGTGAAGAGAATATACCAATTTCTTTGTGGTGCTTTAGCTGTAACTGCGCAAATGGTGATAAATTCATTTGGAAACAATTTTTTCCTCTCCTCCTTCATTTGCAGATGGTCCTCTTAATATGCCTCAAACTGTGACTGGTGAGGGTAAAACCATGTACCAGGGACACTAGTCACCTGCTTCATGGATCAGCAGTAGTAGTGGGAAAAAAAAAATCAACAACACTTCAAAAAGAAAACAGTTCTATTTCAGTGAATGCTGCCTGGAACAAAAAAATATTCTGAAACCAGCTGTTCTTCTATACCTACTTAAAGCAGAGAAAGAGCTAACAATTTTTTTTGAGTGTGTGAAAGAGAGCCAAGATCGTGCTGCCAGTCAAAACTGGAGCTTGTTTCGTCCTGCCTATGTATTTGTTCAGAAAGCAACACAAAGTCGTGACTAGGTAATCCAGAGCTGTTCTCTCCATTCCTCCCCAGTAATTTATGGAATGACAGTTAAAATCAACGTTCCTAAGCTGGAAGGTAAAGGTGTTACCCAGAATTTAATAAAGCTCTGATCTCACTGCTCAGGCTTCCAATGAACTGCCACATCTATATAACTTTTAAACACATCTAGGGATGATGACTCAACCACCTCCCTGGGCAGCCTGACAACCCTTTCAGTGAAAAAAAATATTTCCTAACATCCAGTTTATATCACCTTGGTACAGCTTGAGGCCATTCCATCTTGTTCTGTCACTAGTTACTTAACTTATGAGAAGAGAGCAGCACTGACCTCTATACAATGTCCTTTCATGTTGTTGTAGAGAGCACAAATGTCTTCCCTTGGCCTCTTCAGGATAAATAGCCCCAGTTCCCTCAGCTGCTCCTCATAAGACTTGTTCTCCAGTCACTTCACCAGCTTAGTTGGTCTTCTCTGGACCTGCTCCAGCACCTCCATATCTTTCTTGTATTGAGATTCCCCAAACCCGACACAGTACTCAAGGTGTGGCCTCACCAATGACAACTACAGAGGGACAATCACCTCCCTGGTGCTGCCTGCCACACTATTTCTGACACAGGCCAGGACACCATTGGCCTTCTTGGCCACCTGGGCACACTGCTGGTTCATATTCAGCTGTTTGTTGATCAGCACCCCCAGGTCAGCATTCTAGACATTTTGTCTAAAAGAAATTTGTCTTGAGAATAATAGCTAGCTTCCCACAGGGATTTTTTTTCAGTTATGGAGATTATTCCTAGCTGTTTTATATAAAAAATTATTACATATACCTTCAAAGTGGGAAAGGGGCATAGGTTTGTGAATACATATTTGTAAAAAAAACACAACAAAAAAACAACACAAACCCAAATTTCACCCATTAAACACCCATAAATTCTAACATTTAGGTATAAATATACACTATTTTTAATTTTACACCAATTTGAGAATGTTCCTCCACGTCCTTACCTCCTTCCCAAAGAAAACAGTAAAATCAAAGCCATATATAGGTGGCTAAGGGACACAACTCATACCAAGCACACCATCACCCGTTCCATTATTTAGAGTACCATATTTGGTCTTTAACTCAAGACCTCAGAATAAGGCTTTCTATAAATCAAGTAAGAAAATGATATATGGGTAATATTTCTCAAAATATCAAGTACAGGTTTTATTAATGCATCTTCACNACTTATGAGAAGAGAGCAGCACTGACCTCTATACAATGTCCTTTCATGTTGTTGTAGAGAGCACAAATGTCTTCCCTTGGCCTCTTCAGGATAAATAGCCCCAGTTCCCTCAGCTGCTCCTCATAAGACTTGTTCTCCAGTCACTTCACCAGCTTAGTTGGTCTTCTCTGGACCTGCTCCAGCACCTCCATATCTTTCTTGTATTGAGATTCCCCAAACCCGACACAGTACTCAAGGTGTGGCCTCACCAATGACAACTACAGAGGGACAATCACCTCCCTGGTGCTGCCTGCCACACTATTTCTGACACAGGCCAGGACACCATTGGCCTTCTTGGCCACCTGGGCACACTGCTGGTTCATATTCAGCTGTTTGTTGATCAGCACCCCCAGGTCAGCATTCTAGACATTTTGTCTAAAAGAAATTTGTCTTGAGAATAATAGCTAGCTTCCCACAGGGATTTTTTTTCAGTTATGGAGATTATTCCTAGCTGTTTTATATAAAAAATTATTACATATACCTTCAAAGTGGGAAAGGGGCATAGGTTTGTGAATACATATTTGTAAAAAAAACACAACAAAAAAACAACACAAACCCAAATTTCACCCATTAAACACCCATAAATTCTAACATTTAGGTATAAATATACACTATTTTTAATTTTACACCAATTTGAGAATGTTCCTCCACGTCCTTACCTCCTTCCCAAAGAAAACAGTAAAATCAAAGCCATATATAGGTGGCTAAGGGACACAACTCATACCAAGCACACCATCACCCGTTCCATTATTTAGAGTACCATATTTGGTCTTTAACTCAAGACCTCAGAATAAGGCTTTCTATAAATCAAGTAAGAAAATGATATATGGGTAATATTTCTCAAAATATCAAGTACAGGTTTTATTAATGCATCTTCACAGTGGCTCTAACAAAAACAATTAAAGCCTGAAGCCAAAGCTGGTAGGTATAAGCAGAATGTAGAGAGCCCACCAAACTGAAGCCATGATTTAATGTTGCTTTTTAAAGTGGGGAACCAGTAATAGATATTCAATGATTAGCCACTTTTAAACCTTTTAAACTTGGTCATGTTACTGCTGCAAAACTCCATACTAATGACTTTTTGTGCAATAAATGCAAAGGTACAATAGACCTTATCAAGACACAAGTGGCAGTTAAACACTCTTAACAGATAACTGTACAGAATGTTCAATTTATTTATAGTATTTCCTTAACTGATATAATCTTCTAACAATAAAACAAATATTTTGATAGCCCATAAAAATTACCTCTCTCCAAGCAAAGCATTTATACTTTTGTCTATTATAAATCTAGAATAGATAGAAGACAATCTGCTAAAAATAAAAAATAATTTAAAACACAATAAAAGGATTTACCTTAAAAAGTGATTTTGCCACACGTCTTTGTACTTTACTGTCAATGCAAAAAGAAAAGTTTGCTGTTCACTTGAAACAAAGCCAGATGCCAGGAATAGATTGGCCACCAGACATTCCTGAGGGCATTCTAGTCCACTGTTAAGCAGGTGGCTTAGAGCTGTGCCAGACTATTAGTCAAATTAGAAGTGATCGCAGACTAATCATCCATCTTCATGAAAGCAGAAACATGAACTGAACACTGAAATAGGGAGGAAGGACCCAGATTGGGTAGATACATCAGAAAGGCCCCAGCAAAGCATCACCTGGTACCACTGGTTCTGTGGTAGTTTGTTTCATAGCTACATCCAACCCCAGTTCTAGAGCAATTTGCAAAATAGATGGTAAGAGGAGTTGCAATCAAGATATTAACAACATAGCACAAGGGAGAAAGCCATAGATTCTATGGACAGGCCACTGAGATATGGAGAGCAGGTTCATTGGGGTCAGACACCCCCATACAGTAAAGAAAACACAAAAACATTATCAGTAAGGACATGTATGTGCACACAAGTACATGTGTGACAAGCATTAGAGAATTTACAGTAATAGTGTTGCTGAGCATGTAAAACTTGGCAGCTTCACTGCTAACTTTTAAGAGTTTTAGATAATAAAAACCCAATAAAATAAATATTTTAAAATATTTTTTGAATAAAACACAGTAAATAAGACTGTATGATTTCTAAGAAGAGGCATTTTATTAACACCTGATTTGAGGTTTATCATTCCTTTACTAATGGCTGAGTCTAATTTGAACTAACCAAAATCTGAACTGATCTAAACTGTCCCTGTTTTCTGTGGGGGGGTGGACAAGATGATTTGGAGATGCCACCAAAGAAGCCTCCTAAGTAGAAATTAAACAGGAAAATTGATAATGATAACCACTAATAACCATAATCATTATCACTGATGAACACACACATTACAATCAAAGAGTCTGAAGATCCTTAACTGGTATTTCAAGCAGAATCAAGAAGAGAAGATAATTTTATCCTCAGTTCTTCCTCCCAGCAAGGACCCACATAAAGCACCCCATGCCAAGAAGATCCAAAAATTGGCTGATCACATTGGAAAGTAGCCCCATCTTATGATGGCCTTTTAAATTTTGAAGTTTAAGAGGTTTTTTCTTATACAAAAATATGTTTTGTGCATCTTAGAAATAGTAATAGAGTTATTTTTAAATGTTCTTCCAAAAAGGGAAGCTATTTTAAAAATTAAGTTATTTAGTTGGTCCATTATTTCAGTTCGGAAGCACAGACCATTTAAACTGACTCCACTTTCAGACATTCAACCTTTGAAGTGTTAGGAATGCAACAGACATCAATTAACCACAAATATTCATGATCTCCTCGAGTTTTCAAATTTTTAATGGATTTTTATGTAAGAAAAAGAAATTCTAGAAATGTCATCATTAACAGTCCTGTTGGATCTCTGTAATACCAGCAAGATAAAATGGAGAGAAACCCTGAAGTAGCTATGAGTATCCTGGAAGTATACATATAAATACATCACTCCAGGCCACATTTGTAAGTTCAAAATAACCTTTTAATAGCAGCTCACATCCTCCTGTAAAAGTTCTTCTGAAAAGAGCTCACCAAAGAAATAAATGGTATAACATGGCACTTAAGACTTAATACAATGGACAAAATGTAATGAGTATCTGCTTGTGACCAACTCAGTGTTTTGTGTGTATTTAATGATGACTGTGTCTGTCTACACTACAGTACCACAAAAATGTGTGAACTGAAACACAGGATTGAATAAACTATTGATTCTCAAGTGTAGACAGTCACAAAAAGGTAAGAGTCTGAAGATGTCAACACAACTGTTTCTTCATCTTGGCAGGTAAACTGAAGAGTTATAGTGAGGAAAAATAAAGTTTTCAATAATATTTACAGTATTTTTGCTGGCTTAGTTAAGAATGGGAATAGTGTAAGCTATTTTGAGTGAAACAGACAAAAGTGCTTCATTTAGTTGGTGGCTTAAGAAACCCTTATATTGATACCCTTACACACACCCCCACCCCTTAATTTAGGTGGATGATTATAGAACTGTGCTGTGCCCATCCACCTTTGGTACCTATACTGCGAGCCTGGGGGAAATTCATAACCTCAGGGCACTAAGAAGTCAAATATACAATGCAATGGGTCCTGCACCTAATCAGAGAGCTGCTCTGCTGACACATAGGACCAGTCAAGGAAGCCTGGGGAGATTGGTCACATACCTAAAAGTTTAATCTAGGGAAAAAGAGCACCAAAAATACCAAATGAAACACCAGAGTCTGAAAACATCAAAAGCAAAAATGTTCTGACATTGAAACAGTTCTGCTTGAATAAGATTATTCACTAAATTCCACCTATAGTCATAGGTTTAGTTCCCATTTCCACACCCCCATCCAAATCCCTTCTGGTGGTGAACCTATAATTTATTATTTTATTATTACTTTCATTATAACTGCTGTTATATTTAATTTAAAATTATGTCACCCATTCTAGAGTGCTTTCTCATGTGTAATAAGGAAAAGGAAGTATCTTGGTCTTGGACAGTTGCTGGTAATGTGAAAGACAGCTACAGATTCATGTGCCATTCCTGGAAGATGGCAAAAGTACCAAGTCCTACGTAGTTCAACAGAAAAAAGTCAGGAAGAAAATCCAGGTGTAGTCCAAGAGACCTAAAGCTGGCTACATGGAACTGGTATTAATATATGGAATTAATGTTGCTTCAGGTCTTAAGTTGCCTGATAGATAAATCATATGCAAGGGAAGAAGATTCAAGGGACATGAAGAGCCCTGGTGGAAAAAGCTGTTGTGTTACTTAAATATTTGGTAACTGCTGCTATTACATGAAACTAAGACTAGGTGGAAAGATTTCTGGGTTAGGTGCCGATTACTCTGCTGCTAAAGCATCATGCAAGCAGCGGTGTCCAGCTGGCACTAATGATACATCACAATGCTCCATCTGTGGCTCACCATGAGCACAATGTGGAGCAATTGTCCTCTGTACAGCAAGCAGATAATCAGACAAGAGAGCCTATAAATACAAACCAAACTTAAACACCTTTTGCCTGTTGTGATCCATCCTCAGCTTCCTTAAAGACTGATTAGTGACCAGTGTACACTTGTCTGTCATTTGCTCTTGTGTTTTTCAACTTAAATACTATTATCATCTGAAGTAAAATACTATTTGAAGGCAGTCCTGAAAGCAGGGAGAGTTCTTGTGTCTAGACATGCTCTGATTCTTCTGTCTTAGACTGAGAAAGGCTCCTTAAAACCAACAGATTCCCCACACCAACTTCCTGACACACTACCCTTCCTAAAGCCACAGATTCAGAACAACAGCTTTCTAATGTTGTGTTTTGATTCATTTTTGTAGATAACAGTTGTGGATATGAAGTGCAAGTGTGGCCCTGGAAGAAGAATTGTTTTGTTATTCAGATTAATGGCCACTTCCACACTAAACAAAGACCATCAGGAAGTCACTTAAAAAAAATTGATCACCATAAGTAGCTGTAGAGCAAGAAATAATGAGAAGCCAGAAAAAAGATAATTTTTCACCTACATATATGGTAAACCAAATGAGACTCTGATCTATTGGCTAAAATCATCTATGACATACAAAAAATAAATCAAACAAATGATTCATATCAACGCTTACCATAAAACTTTTTTTTTTTTTCCCTTCACCTTCCTCCCTCACATTTCAGTCACTTTATTGCCTGGAGCTGGGAAAGGAAGATTTTGCTGGATTTCCTCAGAAAAACACATTTCTAAGTTTGAAGGTAGTCAAACCCTGCATACAGTTAAAGTCAGAAGAGCATCTTACATTCAGACATCGTGTCCCCAAGATGACATGGGGTCATGCTGTCCTGATTGCTGCTGCTACAGAGTGGGCTGGAGGAAAGCAAGATGGGTTTTGCCCCCTGGTATCTTCCAATTTATCACCATTTTCCCTTTCAGAAATGCCAGTTCAGGTAATAAGTTTCTGCCTAGATAAAACAGTTACATTTTCTGATCCCTGGCTGAATTTGACCTAAGCAATTATAAAACCACCTTTCAGCATCAAGTCAGGTTGGTGAAGAAGGTGACTGGGAGACCACCATCATGAGGCTTACAAAGAGGCCATGGGTGGGCCAGGCTGTCAGCCTGTGGATGACCTTCACCAGGCCTGATTCTATCCTCACCCACAGGCCATCTCACCCCATCCCATCTCAGCTGCAGCCTGTTCCTCTCCCTGTCCCCAGGGAGATGCCTTATGAGGGGGCACCTGCTACAGGACATTTATTTGGTAACTTAAATGCACACATTAAGCACAGAAGGATGTACAGAGCAGCACAACCCTTTGTCTTTATGCTTGGTCATCTCCCCAGAACAAAGCCATGATGAACCCAATGCCCATGTTCTCCCCTTTGGTTGAGCTGAGCTGCTATAACCCTTCTATGTGCTCATGTTGAACAGTGTGTTTTTGCCATCTATGTCTAGGCAGATGTGGGAGCAAGCTGAAGTAGCCTGACATGGATCTACCTGCAGCTTCAATGCTGCAGGACCAGGGACCAGGTCTCCTCACAGAGAACAGCAGCTCTTCCTCCCCTATTCCACATCCTGCTGTGCCTGTCCCCATGGCCATCCTGCCTCTGCTGAGGCAGCAGCACTTTCTCAGGGATAGAGGGGCTATAAGTCACAAATTCCACTTAAGAGACTGCAGTGCCAGTGCCAACAGCACAAGTGTCTCCTCAGTGCAAAAATCGAATTCAATAGATGAGCATGGAAGTGAAGCCATTTAATCTTCTACAGAGACCGTCTTCAGGCACAATGTGAGGTGTCCAAGGAAGGACTGAGCTGGTTTTCTACCACCATTGCTTGTGAGGACACACTAATCTATGCCAGACAGTAAAGGTTCTCTCTGTACCTTGGCCTCTCATGATACCAGTCCTTAAATTGCCCTTGCAGCTTGGCAGAAGACATGTCTCTCCTCCTCTTACACCTCCCGAGTGGTTGCCTATACTTACTCACTGTAATTGAAGGAGTGACATCCATTAAGTTTGCCAGCTTCATTGGGATTCATTTTTAATAACCAGATTGAAAAGGTGAAAGCTGTACAAATTTATTCTGTCAAGAGCCAAAGGCTTGTTCCTGGTGACAAACTTGTAGAGAACAAAAGAACTAAAACCTGTTTTATAAGATGACACATCCTTCCCTGAGCTGCCACTTGAAACTCTAGAAGCACCTCTTTCTTTTTGCTGTAGGGATGAAAGAAAAAATAATATGGGGGAACTGAATCCCCTAAGAGCTGAGCCTGACAGGCAGTCTAGGGGCTGCTGCACCTGCCTCCTGCTCAAGCACAGCCTCCCAGCTCTCATACCCACAGTTATTCACAGCTTCCTGCATTTCTGTTCTTGCTGTCCTTATGTGCTTTCTTAACAAGCAGAAAGTCTACTGCTGACTTCATGTTCTTCAACAACCACTGCTATTTTCCAAGTCTCATCCCCAGACTGATAAAACAGGCATAGTAACATGGTCCCTCCTGTCCTTGCTGTCTCTCTGATCTCACAGATTACAGTGATTAACAGATGTCACTGTGTAGTGCCTTCATGCTCTCTACTACAATTTCCAAGCTTGGGTAGCTTTTCAGGTGTTTGCAGTGCCCTCAGGACCATCCTGCTTTTTCATAAATAATCAAGAATATTTGTCATAGACTTACCTTATAAAACTCCCCACTTTGCTTTCAGCTCTCCAGAGGGACCAACTGACTTGGGGGCAACTCATTCTTCAGAACCTCAACAGACCCTAACAACTCTGAAAGAATGGCATGGTAAAATCCTACAGCACTCCCACAACTAAAGAAGGAAAACAAGACTTTGAACACACAGAGGAAGTACGAAAAGCAGATGGTGTCACTGTCACATACAATTTGGATCAGCAGTTTTATCACCTGATGAAGCAAATGCTATATTAAAAAGTATTGTATTAATGTTATATTAAAATATATCTTTATAAAACATTCATATACAATTTATTGATAAAAATTGGTAATAAAAATTCCTTAAAGAAAAAATGTGCATATTACCAGCCAAGTTTACATGCATTAAAATTTACATCTACTTTTTTTCCAAAATTGGATTTACTATTCCTTTAATAGTCAGATAGTAGATTACTCTAAGAGTGAACAGTGTATTAATGATGGAAGAACAGCATTACTATGCTCATGAATCTGCAGACAATGGATAAGCTGCATGCTAAAATATCCACTGAAACTCTCTCAGTCCTGTATCAGGTTTCCTACATACATAAGCCCATTAAATGATACTTTCAGGAGCCCATTTCTGTGAAGATAACCTTATCTGATGTTACTCTGAAGTGTCTCAGAAGCTGCTTCACTGGAGCTTACATCAGTCAATCCCCAGATTTTTATGTAAAGCCATCTTTATTCAGCCTTTGATGTTTCTTCTGATTTGGCTTTCAAATATTTACTGCCTGATTCATACACCTGAGCTCGGAAACACCTTGACTGACAGAGTTTCAATAATATTTTAAATAAAAACTTCTAAGACACCACAAAATTTAGGATGGGTAAGTTGCATGAATATAGTGTTTCTGCACTAGGAGTGCACAGTGTGCAGATATGCATGAATAAATTCACTGAGATCATGAAGATCTGTGCTGGATGCCTGGATATTTACAAATGAAGCAGCATTATCTCTACAAATGGTCAATTCTTGACAGAATTTTCAACTTACTCTTTGAAGTAATTGGCCTTTAAACTCGATGCATGTCCAAAGAGATAAATACTGAATTCCTTTGCCATATCTTCCATTCTAGCCTTACATAAAAACTTTGTTTCAGTAAAACAAGTTACTATTTTACCCTGCTTGAAAGACAAGTGTCAGTATTTTGTAGTTTCCTCCTAACAACTAAAAATCTAACTACAGAGCAGAAGAGGAAACGGAAGAATTTGGGGAAAAAAGAATGGGGACCTTTAATGTAATCACAAATCCATATGAAGTATTACCATATTTACAACCTCTTCATCAAAACCCTGGTTTCCATGGTGACCAGCACATACTCTGCTTGCTTGTTTTGGTTTTTAAATACTTTGCTCTTTAGTGTCACCCATCCCCACAATTAAGGTGCAGAATAAGCTCAGAGAAATGTGATTGTGTTTTTTTTATCTCCAATATATAAAACAAGTGGACATTAGATGCCTACAGAGCACGAACATAATGCATAGTGCTTTTTATCTAAAGTATTTGTGATCTGATTATGAAAACCACATCCAACTGTGCTACTAAGTAGCTACTCAGAGAATTCTTTAAAGCCATCTGGATGAGAGCAACAAGCAGGTGAACACTGCTCAAGCTCATCAGGCTCCAGATTTAAATTGCATAGGAACATAACTTAAACTTTGGTTAAAATTTGGTATGTTGAGTGAGACTAGAAAACTTCTAGTCCACTTGCTGAAGCATTTTGTGCCCAGTAATAGCCAGATGTCATAAATTCCTGTCATCTTTATGATCACTTGTTCCATCACCCTACAAACAGAATAATCACATCCTCTTTGCCACAGGAGAAACCCCATTCTAACCAGCTATAGCTTAAACCCATGTTGAGCTCATGATTTCTATACATACCTACACAGCTGCTTTTTACTTTTGCTTTTTCCACTTGGCTTATATAGTGAGTTTCCCCACTTGCTATCATGATATTTAATATAAAGAATGATTAAAAAATGTTGTGTCTTCATCCTTGAATAGGAAGAAGAACTTATTACTGACCTGTTAGACACTTTCATTGTCCCTTCAGTACCGGTTGCAATGATATACACAATTCCCAGATTATTTCCATTTTCAAGCAGTTTTTATTGTAACTAAATAAGATCACCAGTAACCCTCACTGTAAATTTACATAGTACTCAGGAGTTATATAGTATAAACATAATATATTCTTCACTGAAAATCCCATCCCCTGTTCAGCTGCCCAGCACACTCAACTTCTAATTCAGATCCACATCCTATTTTTAACAATGACTCATTTAATTTCATCCTCACCTTCTTGTGGCCTCAGTTCAAGACTATTATATAACTTAATCCAGCAAAGCATATAGCTTTTCCTGTTACAGCTTCATTGCTTTCTCATAATTTATAGTAAAGATGCTTTTCACTCCAGTGGAACAGAGGATGTTTTCTAAAATCAGGTTCTAAACTATCAGATTTACTAGGAACAAAAGATATAATATTTTGTTTAATCTGCTATCATGAAGATCATCTAGAGGAGTCTGATTTCTGTTCTGACTATGAAACAATACCCTTGAGACCTGCAGAATAGTTAGATAATGGCACTACCTTTCTGTTTCTTCCTCCCTCACCTATCATCCACAGATTGGCACAGTGTAATGTCTAAAAGAAAAGGAGGAAAAAAACCACCACCAACAACAAAAACCCCAAAACAAAACTACCCCCCCCCCAAATAAAAGAGAGAGAGAGAGAAAAAAAAAAGTACCTATTTTCAATAAGCTTTAGGTACAGCATGTTCTTATCTTTATGTATGGAGCTGCACTTGTACTCTCCACCTGCAAACTCAATCTCCTGTAACTCTATAACTTATTTTCACTCTGCAGTATTTTCACCTTAAAGACTGAAGTTTTTCAAGGATATGAATGACAGTATTTTTCACAAGAGAGAAAGAAGCACCCAGGGGAAGTATTTAAAAGAAACCAGAAAGTAACATGTAGGTACTTATGCATGAAGCACATTCACACTTTTTAGTCCTGATGTGGAAAAGATGACTGGGCTTTGAGAACTTGTCATTTGCAAAGCAGCAATTATTTCTGTAACCCCAGACTGGTATCTGCAATGCATTTTGTACCTTGTGTATTTGTTTTTTCCCTATGCAGACAACAGGCAGCAAGTGCCCATGCCAGGTGATTTCTGCAGTTTTATTTCCAGGACAGAAGGGAAACAAGGGAGTAGGAAACAACAGACAAAAGGAAGCATAGTATAGAGAGAGCAGATGGGTGAAAGGAAAACAGGGCTTGTTCTGTAAACATAGCAATATCAAAAGCAAATGCATGAACTGACAGGAGGCAGCAAAGGGTGGTTCTAAAATATGTAAACAAGTTATGCTATATTTGAATACAATTTTGTTCATCCTGGGTTAGATAACCTTATACTGCAGTGCAAGTGGGTTTTCCCATTGATTCCAAGAGAGGTTAAACAAAGTCCTGAATTTCAAACTAAAATTCCAAGGAAAGACTCTCTTGAACAGCAGTATTTAGGATTCAAAATATGAGCATGTCTGTAGACCCAAGAACTCTGTCCAAGGGGTTTTGTCTCCCACAATAAATGCTCCTCAGTCTTCCCAACCAAAAGACATTGCTTAAACATAAAGTGCCATGGAAATATTAAAAACAATCAGATAGAAGCACAAAGCAGCAGATAAATCTACTGGACACTGGAACAGCAAGTGCAAATTAAGCCCTCTGCTTACCTGTTATGGAAACAGAGCCTCGCAGCTGGAAGCTGGCCACAGACCAGCTCTCTGGAGCATGGTGATTCACTCTCCCCTAGGCCCTAATCAGCCCGTTCAGCAGCCTGCCACCTCCATGGACCCAGAGACATCCATCCTGACCAAGTGAGAGCTGCAAGCAACACCATGGTTTTCTCTCCCTGCTGGTCTATTTTAACCTTTCCATTTCTTGAAGCCACAGGCTCAGCAAAGCACATTGCCTGTGAGCAAGGGGGTGAGAAACCACTTCTCTTGCAGCAGCCAGTACAAGAGGAAAAGCTACATGGGGCTTCCTTTGGCAATCTCCTCAGAGCTGAGCAGAAGCAGGCTGAGAGCAGTTGGAGATACATAGTGGAAACATTCCTGGAAACTGTATAAATGAGGAAGGCAAAATAACAGGTAGAAAAGGGAGGACAAATTCACAGTACATAGAGCTGGGCAGGAAAGAGAAGGAAAGTAGGAAGAGATTTTCAGAGCTATGCAATGAATATTAGAGAAAGACTTAAAGAAATATAAAAATGCAAGGAAAAATGAGCAAAGAGAAGGAAATACAGGAGAATAAAGAGTAGACGACATTGCCTATATTTCAAATTGTCACCTCTGGGTTTTTTTCTGGAAGCTGGTTATTCTTTTCATGTGAAGAGTGATAGGAAGGAAAACAAGTTATCTTAAGCAAAGCTTTAAAGACAGAGGAAGAAAATAAATAAAGGCTTTTTTGGAACTAGCGTGCATAGTTCATTCCATTTTAATTATACGGCTCTTGCTCTCTGTCTCAGTCTTGTACTGCAGTGCTATACATGAATGCTTCCCACTTGACATCTGAAACTCTGACACATGTCCTTTCTCTTTCAAAGGACCAAGACTCCATTATCCCTATCTGACAGAAAAAGCTTATTAAGAAAAGAAAAGTAGGGTTTTTTTTGTTTGTTTTGGTTGGGGTTTATTTCTGGTTCACTCTCAATCAAAAGGAGATTTATTAGTAATTGGTTTGTTGGGGTTTTTTTTAGTAGCTTTTTCCAGCACAAGAATATATCAGCTACTTACAGGACTTACAGGTACAACATGTCAATGTTTTACTGTTCTATATCCTCTAATGAGCAATGAAATAAAAGTCATTCTATTTGCATAAACTTACTGGAGATGAAGCTGAGAAATTACTTATTTTGATTCTGTAAAGTTAACGAGAAGTGTCAAGTAGACAGAGCCAGTCTCTTTTCACTTGTGTCTTGTGATATGAGAAGAGGTGATGGCAGCAGGTGAAACACAGGAAGTTCCACCATAACATGTGGAAAAACTTCTTTACTGTGAGAGTGACAGAGCCCTGGAACAGGCTGTACAGAGAGGTTGTGGAGTCTCCTTCTCTAGAGACTTTCAAGACCCTAGATCTGTTCCTGTGCTGGCAGAGGGATTGGACTAGGTGATCTCCAGAAGTCCCATCCAACCCTTACCATTGTATGATTTTTATATTTAGATAATAATTTTGTGCTTGACTTTAAGTATACAGTTGTATTTTGGTTATAAAATATACCAGATAGGCATATTGATCACAAATAAAGGCATGTCATTGACAGGTAAGTGAAACATATTGCTCTTTTGCACAGCTTTAGTAAACTGCTATATTTTAACAGCTAATTAAACATTTCCTCCTTGCACTAAGTCTTAAAAATTGTCTATCGCTAGATGGCTGCAATTGGAAGAGTAGTCAGAGACACATCCTTATGTAAGAAGCAGTCCTGTTACTTACCTGAACTCTATCCTAACGCTTTTCTGCATTAACTGACTAGCATATAAAACTAGAATATTGCTCAGAGAAAAGGGGTCTCCATGAAATCTGACGTTCAAAACCATTCTTATTGCATTCAGTGCGATAACAGACATTGTGGAAGTATATTCAAGGAAGGATAAGGCAACCTAAAAGCATGAAAAATTACAAATCCAAATCCACATTAGCTAAGTATCAATTTGAGAAGGAGCCTGCTTCTCAAGCTCAGTATCTTCTAGGCTTGATCCTACAATAACTTTGGAAGGCTACTGAAATTTCACAATTTTTATTTCGTTCCTTTTACACACGAGTTTTTTTAGAATGATCTGTGCACTTCATGTAAGCCAGAATTTTGACTAAACAGTATTACACATCTTTGAATCATAAAACCAATCCTGTCGGTAGCCAGAACCTTGAAATAACTTGAGTACATGTGTTTAGACCTAATTTTGATAAAAATAGTTAGCAGTTGCCATTCATAACGCTGGGAGATTCTGCTAGTGGTTAAGTCAAGTGAGGATTCTAATCAAGATAACACAAATGTATTTTCTATTTCTCAATTTTGTAATTTCATCAATCCCTTTGTAGCTAAAAGACAAGCACAATAATAATGACCTTTCCAATTCCTTCTTTCTGTCATCACCTCCCTCTTTTCATCCAATATACAGAGAGTTAGGACTCTTTAACAAAAATCAACGCATAGCTGCAAACTGTAGGCCAGACGGAGCCACTGACTTTACTACTTGTTTACAGGTTAATACGCACAGAGATCCGTGGAAATTTTGTCTGGTTACACCCAGGCCCCTGTATGTTGCTCTGCATCTCTGATGATGATTTCGACCATGACAAGGAGCGTCAGCACCACCTTGTGGCTTTCACCTTCGTACGCAGCCCCCAGGCACTTCAGAAACCCTTCAAATTCAGATATTTTTTTTAACTCTAAATGCAGTTGCATCTCCAGGGTCACTTAACACTTTCTTCAGACTCTGAAGGCTGCTGGACAGGACAAGGGAACAGGTCAGATCCCTATTACTAGTTTATTACAACCTAGTCTAAATACAGCAAATGTTTGTACCCTCCTCTTATGAGCTCCTCTCTTCCTTAGTATTCTGGTAGCTCCTCTTTGCTTAAGCTCCAGTACATCTCTATCATTTTTGTAGATAAGCAGCCAATTTGGGTAAACAACTTTAATCTCTCTCTCCGTGGCAAATATTTCACCTGGGCCATCCCAGGCTTCCATTTGCTTTTTCACAGCTGCAGCACACTTCTGATCAGTAGCTGGATTCATCTTCCTCTACCATTTCCAGCTGAAGGTTCCCAGCACAAAAGATAAGAAAAAAAAATATAAATACCCTGTTATGCACAGTCTTGAAACCTGCACTACTGTATTTCATCACTTTTCCCTTATTGTGTTCCCCAGAGCCATTCATTTCTTCCTACCTGACATTCAGATTCTCTTCTGTAGTGATAATGTCTCCCAGTTCAAACTCATGAACACATCTCATCAATGTACTTCTTCTTTCCAGGCAGAAGTCATCCATAAAATTATTAACCTTGTTTCCAAACCGGTACTGAGAAAACCCCACTATTAATCTTCTTTCCATTTAGTACTCCCTCCCCTTCCCAAGACTGTTGTCATGTCCCCCTCGATCATCTCCTTATTCACNAGCAGGTGAAACACAGGAAGTTCCACCATAACATGTGGAAAAACTTCTTTACTGTGAGAGTGACAGAGCCCTGGAACAGGCTGTACAGAGAGGTTGTGGAGTCTCCTTCTCTAGAGACTTTCAAGACCCTAGATCTGTTCCTGTGCTGGCAGAGGGATTGGACTAGGTGATCTCCAGAAGTCCCATCCAACCCTTACCATTGTATGATTTTTATATTTAGATAATAATTTTGTGCTTGACTTTAAGTATACAGTTGTATTTTGGTTATAAAATATACCAGATAGGCATATTGATCACAAATAAAGGCATGTCATTGACAGGTAAGTGAAACATATTGCTCTTTTGCACAGCTTTAGTAAACTGCTATATTTTAACAGCTAATTAAACATTTCCTCCTTGCACTAAGTCTTAAAAATTGTCTATCGCTAGATGGCTGCAATTGGAAGAGTAGTCAGAGACACATCCTTATGTAAGAAGCAGTCCTGTTACTTACCTGAACTCTATCCTAACGCTTTTCTGCATTAACTGACTAGCATATAAAACTAGAATATTGCTCAGAGAAAAGGGGTCTCCATGAAATCTGACGTTCAAAACCATTCTTATTGCATTCAGTGCGATAACAGACATTGTGGAAGTATATTCAAGGAAGGATAAGGCAACCTAAAAGCATGAAAAATTACAAATCCAAATCCACATTAGCTAAGTATCAATTTGAGAAGGAGCCTGCTTCTCAAGCTCAGTATCTTCTAGGCTTGATCCTACAATAACTTTGGAAGGCTACTGAAATTTCACAATTTTTATTTCGTTCCTTTTACACACGAGTTTTTTTAGAATGATCTGTGCACTTCATGTAAGCCAGAATTTTGACTAAACAGTATTACACATCTTTGAATCATAAAACCAATCCTGTCGGTAGCCAGAACCTTGAAATAACTTGAGTACATGTGTTTAGACCTAATTTTGATAAAAATAGTTAGCAGTTGCCATTCATAACGCTGGGAGATTCTGCTAGTGGTTAAGTCAAGTGAGGATTCTAATCAAGATAACACAAATGTATTTTCTATTTCTCAATTTTGTAATTTCATCAATCCCTTTGTAGCTAAAAGACAAGCACAATAATAATGACCTTTCCAATTCCTTCTTTCTGTCATCACCTCCCTCTTTTCATCCAATATACAGAGAGTTAGGACTCTTTAACAAAAATCAACGCATAGCTGCAAACTGTAGGCCAGACGGAGCCACTGACTTTACTACTTGTTTACAGGTTAATACGCACAGAGATCCGTGGAAATTTTGTCTGGTTACACCCAGGCCCCTGTATGTTGCTCTGCATCTCTGATGATGATTTCGACCATGACAAGGAGCGTCAGCACCACCTTGTGGCTTTCACCTTCGTACGCAGCCCCCAGGCACTTCAGAAACCCTTCAAATTCAGATATTTTTTTTAACTCTAAATGCAGTTGCATCTCCAGGGTCACTTAACACTTTCTTCAGACTCTGAAGGCTGCTGGACAGGACAAGGGAACAGGTCAGATCCCTATTACTAGTTTATTACAACCTAGTCTAAATACAGCAAATGTTTGTACCCTCCTCTTATGAGCTCCTCTCTTCCTTAGTATTCTGGTAGCTCCTCTTTGCTTAAGCTCCAGTACATCTCTATCATTTTTGTAGATAAGCAGCCAATTTGGGTAAACAACTTTAATCTCTCTCTCCGTGGCAAATATTTCACCTGGGCCATCCCAGGCTTCCATTTGCTTTTTCACAGCTGCAGCACACTTCTGATCAGTAGCTGGATTCATCTTCCTCTACCATTTCCAGCTGAAGGTTCCCAGCACAAAAGATAAGAAAAAAAAATATAAATACCCTGTTATGCACAGTCTTGAAACCTGCACTACTGTATTTCATCACTTTTCCCTTATTGTGTTCCCCAGAGCCATTCATTTCTTCCTACCTGACATTCAGATTCTCTTCTGTAGTGATAATGTCTCCCAGTTCAAACTCATGAACACATCTCATCAATGTACTTCTTCTTTCCAGGCAGAAGTCATCCATAAAATTATTAACCTTGTTTCCAAACCGGTACTGAGAAAACCCCACTATTAATCTTCTTTCCATTTAGTACTCCCTCCCCTTCCCAAGACTGTTGTCATGTCCCCCTCGATCATCTCCTTATTCACATTGTAATCCTTCTAAGTGTCATTCTTCTCCAGGTGAACAAATCACTTCCTAGGCAGGCTAATACTATCTATTTTACAAAATAAATAGTATACCTTGGATCTATTGCACAGTTCCTTTGCATCTAGCTTATCAAATAAATTTAACTGGAGTCTTAGACCATACTAAAAAGTAGTCAGTGTCACGATTTATTTCTTCATATAGCATTTTACTGTTATTGTGTTATTTAAAACAGGCCTTAAATCTGCATCAGAAGAAAACTGGCCAAAAATACATGGAAGCTGAAGAACCAATGAATCAATTTAAGTATGTATTCCAGTATGCACTTACATACAAATCAAGATATACATTAAAAAACTATTTTTAGATGTCAAAAATAACATACACAGCAGATGACAATATTGTGCAATGTAGAAAAAGAAAAGGAAAAGTTTTGATGCTATGATTGCATCAGCAAAATAAAATCGAGAGGTCACAGGAATTTACATAAACAAAACAGGGGACTTGAGCTGCAGCCAGACTTCCAACAGATTTAAGCAAGGAAACTGGAACATTGTTCTTTTCCAGATTGTTACGTTTGCAAAAAGTTGTGTACCACAATCATAAGAATACTATTTTTTCCAGAATTGCATGTTTCTAACCAACTACAAGACAGACGCAGGTGCATCCCTAAAAAGGGTCCAGCTGACTCAAGTCCTCTGCATTTTCCCCCATCACTGCTGGGAGCACAAGTTCTCCTGAAATAGCTCTGTTCCATACATTCACACACCAGGGATCAGGCACAGACCCAGAAAAGACACATAAGTGCCTACTTCACATTTCAGTTGCCTTGCTGGGATTTAGGACCCTAAATATCTTTTAAGGAAGACTCCAAGTAAGATCCCCTAACAGTGGAGAAAGGCAAATAAAGTACTTTAGGTAGTTACAGCCCAGTCAGTCTAACATCAACATTTGAAAAGAGATGGTGACAAATTAGTAAGCAAGCAATAAATCAAGCAGTCTGTAAGCACCTTGAAGAAAACAAGGTGATAACAAGGAGTCAACAAATTTACCAGGAACAATTCATGGCAAATCAATATAATTGCTTTCAAAACAGCTGATCTAGCATACAAGAGGACAAGTCCATATCGTGACAGAAACACTAATTTCACATCAGAAGCAGCTGACAGAAAATCTTCGGATTATTATTGTTAAAAATGGGAGTTCATTTCAAAAGGTCATAGAAGTCTTGCTATTTTCAATATTTTCATTATGTTTTTTGTGTTTATTTAAAATTTGCAGATGACACAAACTTCTCAGGTATCGTTCAGCTCCTGACTTGCTTCTACTCAGTGCAAACCTATTCTCAATACAGCTTGGGTTATATAGCAAAGTCATCTGGATAATCTGAAATACACTGTTCAGTATATTTATGCATTGGATAATGATCATAAGAGAAAGTTACTTATCAAGAACTCTTCAGGACTCAGTGAAATAATATGCATTTATAAAATAGTTATCTAAACTATGATGCTCTCTGGTACACACTCACAAGATTTTCAGGTTAAGAAATCAGTACAAAATAATTCCTTATGTTTTAACCCCTTTTCAACAGAAGGACAGGTTTTACTAAGGAGTGCAATCCTCTCAAAAACATTATTTCAAACCACAAGTAATATTAAAAGTTCAAGAATTCCCTTCCAGAGTACAAGAAATTGATTGATTCTGATGTCATTTATATTCCTATATCCAAGGACAAAATCTGACACTGCTCTGTACATTATCTAGCATTGCAGAATGCTGCTATGCAGCAAAAGCACTAACCTGAGACTAATGTTTCAAGCAGGATGCAAAACACCCACTAAGACCTGCTCCCCAAATACTGTTAGCTGCATTTCTATCTCTTTCATACTGTATATCCTATTACATAGTTTTATTGTGCTGCATTTTCTGCATCACTATCTTAGTGCTCTGAACATTGAAATTCATCTCAGACATTCCCAAGCACAGTTTATTACAAGGCCCTGAACATGCCCTGCTCGATAGGAATCAGGCAAAATTCTCTCACACCATCAGTAATTAAAAAGATAATTCTTTTGAAATTACAATGTATGTATTGTATGGATTATATACTGGTGGTTTAGCAAAGATTTTTTTTTTAAGCATTTTTCATTAAAATGCTGCAGTTGTATGTCAATCAAAAATTAAAGAGCTACACAACAAGCCTGTGGCATGGTGTTCTTTTGCATATAAAGTTCTTGTAAATGAGCTGATCAAGTAGTCTTGGACATAAATGAACCTGAATATAACTCTAAGATATACCCTACCTCATTAATCAATCTCAGTCATTTCAAAATTTCCCCCATTTCAGCTGATGCAGTGCTCTTGCCTGAGCTGCCTCAGACATGCTGCTGAACAGCTGCTATCTTTGCTGCAAACAAGCTTTTCAATCATGGCAAGACAGTCCCTGAACACTAATGAAGTTCAAAGTACTTGAGCTACCTTTGCATTAGAAGCATTATAATAAGGCCCAGTGATGTTATCATTGGTGTTGCAGACAGGACGTCCACAGAAGCTGCTGACACAACACCTTTCTACCCCTGTGCAATAGGGTAAAGCACTTAAAATCAGTATATTATATGAAACACTTCACCCACTTTACATGCAGTATCCTCTGCTGCAGAAGACATTTAGGTTTAAAATAGTCCTGTGGATTACCAACTATTTCATTAGATATAGAAATGAGAACATTAACTCCACAGAACAGAAGAAGATAGAGCCTTCATCCTAAGTCATGCTTTGCACCAGAGCCTCCCAGCCCTGCTGGAAATAGATGTTAACTTCTACAGTGACCCATCACCATGCTACTGTGCTGCTGTTCAGTGCAATGCTTGCAGAAACAACTCACTCTGAACTCTTCAGAAACCCTGTAGCATCTTAAAATAAGATCAAAATTAGGGCATTTGTATTTGACTTGATAATATAATATCACACTGGTACCTTTGGCTATATGCATCCATACTTTAGAATTGGGAAATTGTTCTGCAGTTCTAGCAGCTCCTTATCAACTTGCATTACAGTTTGGGTTTTTTAATACTACTAGTTTAACTAACCCTTCTCTTCTAAACATCACCTCTAGGTGGCAGGTCCCTGTGAACCTTACAGTAAGACTGACTTGCTACCTCAATAGCAAGATAAATGCAAATCATACCATTTAACCTTGAATGAATTGTTTAGCATTTGCCCTAACACTCCTGCTTTGCAGATGTCACCATCAGAACAGGTATTAGGAATTGTACTTGAAGTGCTGGTGCCTGGGATTTTTGGCTGCCATGAGTGTCCAGCCAGCTCTAGAGGATAATCCATTAGATCAGAAGGTTCTGGGAAGGGGGAAATCAGTTCTGTTTGGATTTCAGAGTTTCAGATCCATTATTTTTTAGTGACTTATAGTAATGATTATATCAGTTGCACTACATAACATTAAGGTACTACAAACCTTACAATGAAAAATTCCCTAACACAAAACAGCAATGTTTTATATTCATGTAATTAGCAACATTAAAACTTGATTTATTATTAAGAAATAATTTTATTATTTTTACTGCAAATTACTCTGTTGTTAACAATGATTACAGACATTTTAAGAACTAGGTCAGCACTAGGTATTTCGATCAGCATTGCCCCTTTCAATACTGGATCCACTAAGAACCCACTCTTACTGGAATGCAAATGCATTCCTGTGGATGAAAAGGGGTGCTCTTTTTACATCCTATTTTGTGATTAGCCAGGTGCTCATCACATTTTTGTCTGAACAGACAGAAAAGAGAGGATACTGTTCTAAATGCCTCCATATGCTACCACAGATCCACTTTCATCAAACAGCTCGTCTAGTAGTTTTAAAGAAAACATAACACTAATTATCATATTGTGGCTGAGAACTTGATGCTCTTCATTTCCAATACTTTTTAAACCATGAGGCAAATTGTTTCAATAAGGATTACTTGCCATATGCATACATTCTTTCATGAAGTTTCTCTTCCTTAGGAGCAGCCAAAGCAGTCTGGCAGTAGAAAGAGCTATTTGAGTGCTGATTAAACGAACCTCTGACATATGGAGAAAAAAAAATGATAAACACTTACCTGATGAGTCTTGACTCAAAGTTTCTTGACTACTGCTGCTGTAAGAAGGCACTGGAGTGATAGAAAGTGAAGCTGGGCACGATATTGGATATGAGAAGTCATTTGGTGTAGCAAAATATTGAAATACAGGAACACAGGCATCTTCAGAGAAGGTGAGAGGGAATTGAGGATTCCCATACACATATGGATTTTTCCAACGAAGTAGTCCTACTGGAAGAGGGCCAACAGCATCAGAACCTGACAACAAACATTGAGTTAAAAATCTGTGCCCCTGTATTGTAGCAGTTGATAATTTTGGTGGAGGAGGCTGTAATAAGGTAATATCAACACCTGTTTCTCCAAAAGGAAGGCCATATTTTATTCTGGTCCACTATCAGTACTGTTGCTGGTGTAACACTGAAAGTGTATTTTCAGTACATATTCTCCTTGTACTGACCAAGACAACATTTATCATTAAGTCATCAAAAGTCCAATGTAAACCTACAATTTTTTGTAGTCTGGCTTATATGCAGATTTCTGAAGGGCCTTCCTCACATACACTGCAACCTGAAGGATTCTCAGCAAGACTGGAAAGCCAATGTTGATGATTTTATAATATTACAAAACAAACAAAACCAACACACAACAAAACAAAAACAGACCAAAAAAACCCCACCCCAAACAAAATAAACACCAAAACATCTTGCTGCCATTGTTCTGACCCTGTTCTGCAACTCTCTGTTGTTCTGTTATAGTCCAAAGCAATTCCCTTAGCCATCAATCAATGGCTTGGAATTGTTTCAAACTATTTCATATTTTCCTTAAGTTACTCTTTTTTATTCTTTAAATATTTTTTTTCACTTTGTGAAGACATGTTCCATCTTAGTAATATTTCACTTGTAAATGACATTGTGACACAAAACAATAGGGCTAATGGCAGTATGCCACAAGACTCAGGAGAAGAGCTGCCCTGTTGAGTTCATTCTGCTGCAATTGGTATCACCTCCACTGGTCACTCCCCCCACCCAAAAACACAGGAAAAAAATTAAAAGAAGACAGACACTAAATTTGCAGTGTTGATTACCTAAATAAGATGACTTCTATGTATCTCTCCTACAAGTATTATCTTACTTTTTAAGTCTCAGGTTTGTGACATTTGCAAGATTGGCAGCATTGCCCCATCCACAAGTCTGGCCTCTCAAGTGCAAACAAAGGCTCCAAATCCCTGAGGCTCCTACAAGCACCTTCAGGCAATTATGGCAACACTCACTTGAGACTACATGTGCTGCTACATCAAGCACTGACATAGGGTGCAACAATTCAGACTTCATGCATTATCATGTCATGAATTGTCTACAGAAAATGAAGTATTTACCAGTAGAACATGCCTGAGTGGAACTGGTAAACCATGCTATCAGCTCACAACTTCTGCAAGAACAATATGAGTGTATCTAATGCAACATGATGTTTTGGTTGCTCTAAACACAGTTCTGCCAGTAATGTAACCAAGCATAAAAAAAAAAAAAACAAACAAAAAAACAAAACCAAACCACACATGAAGAGTAGAAGTTGTCTAAATGTAGATCTTAAGCGGGAGTAACAGAACTTAAATTGTTCATCAGATCTTTCATAAGAGGAGCCTCTAGGAGTTTGGAAATAAACTTCTATAAATACATGTCTATGAACCAAGAGGTATTTGAGCTACTCCCTGGGCAGACACATACATCAAGGACTCTCAGGTATGTCCACTCCAGAGAAAGAGCTGAGTCTCACTGCAGAAGTACAGTGAACTAGAGTAAAAAAATGTTCAATACTAGCCAGAATTGCAGTAGGTGTTATGTCTAACAACAACCCCCTATTCTCCTGACTTTCCTCCATTTCTTTATCCAAAAGTTTGGCTCATGATGTTTCAGAAACCAAAAACTGATGGATTTTCTAGAGAGTTAGCTACCAATATATTATTATATTTCTCTTGCAAACTTACAACATATTTGAGCCTACTGAGAATAATGAAGCTAGAAACACATAGCTTTGTGTGTCTATACCTAAAAAGACAAAACTTCTTACTCAGCTTTCCTAGATGTGATTTGTATTTCTTTTTGTACAGATACCTCCTAACTGAAGGCTATGATTATCTCATAGTGCCCAAATGAATTATAATGAATGCTCAGAAAAATGAGAGCACTAATGTGTACCTGTGCACACAGGACACAAAATTTTTGGCTGTCTTTAACTGTTGACATAATTATGACAAATCCATAAGCACTTCTATTTCCTACTTTACTCTCAGATTTTTTTTTTAAATACATCTGCACTCTCCAGTGACCTTTCCAGTTGACAATGATTTTCCATGTCACCAGTAGTCATTCCATAAATTAATCTGAGAGTATACAGAATTATTTCTGAGAAAAACAAAAACAAAACCCAGACCAATACATATACATCACATCAAAGAGAGTATTAGTTGTCTCCGTTCACCATTAATTATCATCTGTTCACCAATGCAAAACCATTTTGCCTGTACTAAAACTACTAGCTTCAGTTTTCACTGCAAGGAAGCATATGCTGCAACTGTAGCATAATGGACTCTTGAGACTGAAAATCTAAGACTATGAAAAGTCAAAAGTCTCAAGTAAGGGCAATTTTATTAACCCTGTCAGTTAACAACAGCTTTCACCACAATAATGACTTCTTGTAGCTACATTAAAATGATTGTCTAATAAAAATATATACAGAAATGCATATATATTGATGTAACATATAAGTGTTCCTTGTTATCAACACACACCCCATGAAAGCACAAGACTGCATGTAGATGAGAAACAAGAACTCTCAGAAAGCGAACACAATAGTTTTAAGTTATAAAATTGCAGTCATAACACTAGTTTCTAATGTGCTTGGTGAAGTTGCAGAAGGTTTTTGTTCTCTTTTGGCATGCTTTGCCTTTTTTTCTTTGTTTTGTTGTTTTTTTGTGTGTGGTGGGGCTTTTTTGTTTTGTTATGTTTGCTTGGCTGTGATCTTTTGTCAGTTTTGTTGCTGGTGTTTTGGTTTGTGTCTTTCTTTTTAGGGAAAATAAATAGACACACGTGCTTAAGTATTCTAAACATGCACAGGCTGTTTCTAAACCTGCTTGGTTTGCTGTCAGCTGGTAAAGCAAATAGCTGAAGCAGAAGCAAGTATCCGAAAAAGAAACTTCCACAGCACTAGTTCTAAGTTGCACCAAGACTGTCAAAATTGAACAACGCAAGAAAACAGCATCCAGCTCTCAGCACAACTTCTCCCCACCGAGGTGGAGAAAGCGTTGCTAAAACCTGCTGAACGAGGCTGCGAGCAACCTACTAGATTTTGGAACTGTTTATCCCACTAAAAAGAAATTAAAGGGGCTTGATAGCACTCAAGAGTTTTGCAGATGCAAAACACCCCGAGGAGTAAATCTTAAAAGCCTGAAAGTGGATCAAACCTGGCTACTCCAGTCCCTCGGGTTTTCCTATCAGACACCACCTTCCATGCACTCCCTTGACTGTTACAGACGTTTCCCTTTCTGCAATTTTTTGTCAAGTGGTTGATTTGCATCTCTGAGTTTTCTCTCCGCTGTGCCTGGATTGCCCTCAGGCTTGTTCTCTTACAGAAGCCACCGCTCCCAAAAATTCTCCCCGAAAACCTAAAATTCTCCCTGAAAACCGAAAACGTTTCTTCTGAAGCAGCAATCTCGAAAAAAAATCCCTTTAATATTCCTCCTCCCCCATAAACGCGGTAATACCAGCAACCAATACAGCAACCACACAACTCGGCAAACTCCTGCCTCTGCTCCATACATACAAAAAAAACTTTATACCCTGCACGGTCTTTGAGTTCACCATACCTGGGCTCCAGGCTGAGTTTGCTGCAGGGCTACAGCCGACAGACAGTCGTGCCCTGGGCACTTGCAGACCCCTCCTGTTTGCTGGTGGTCGGGAATCCCCCATCCTGCAGCTCTTCTTCTCTCTGCTGCTGCCCAGACAGAGCCGCTCCCGTGTGCTCCTGCTGCCTCCTGAAGCCTGTATAACACATACTGGCTACATGCTCAAACTTCAGCCTTGGCATTTAAAGCTCCCTTTAAAAATTATTGTTTTATTTTCTCCCTCCTCTCCCTTCTCCAGCTAGTCCTAGCAGTCAGGCACACCTTTCCCCTGCTGCAGCCGAGGTGGAGCATGAGCTGTTCTCTTTTCACGTGGCTGCTGCTCCCGTCAGGCTGCTCTGTAGGGAACTGGACCCCCTTGGAGAAGAAGCAGAGAGAAAGGCACTAACACACGTGGGAGGGTTTGCACGGACACCTATATTTATCTAACACCTTCACTCTGCAAAACCCTCCCTAAGATGTGGTGGCAAAGAATATCCAGGCAGAGCTGCCTTGCATGGGGCTGCTGCAGGCTGGGGCAAATGCTTCTGCTCAAAAAATTGTGCATTTAAAAAAAAAATGTATATATGAGGAGAAAGTCCCCACATAGTAACACTACAACAAAAGAAAGCTGAGTCCACGGGCCTCAGGTGGCACGTTTCACTGCTATATTACCACCTGAGATTCTCACCCATCTCACTTTCACAGCAGAAGGCAGAAAGTCCATCAGATTAGCTGGACCTGATAATTAGTCAGGTTCAGGACCCAGCCAGCTCCTTTCCTTCACAGGAGGAAGACTGGTCACCTGAGTTGCATTAGCATGCCCTTTTTCCTCCTGAAAGACCTCAACATGCATGAGAGGACCTCCCACTGTTTGTCACAGGTGGGCCAAGTAAGGCAGGACTCCCCATGTCTCCTGGGGCAAAAATCCCCAAGTTATAGTAACAACTCTGGGGTTGACTCAGGAGGCTAATTAAAAGCTCTGAAGTGCAGGGCAGCAACAGCACAATGCCTGGGATCAGAGCTTGCCTGGCTGCTTGCTTACAAACCTGAAATACTGATCTGCAGTACTTCTGTGGGGTCCCTACTACAGAAAATGTTCTCTATCTTCTCTGACTCTTCTAAGCAGTTAAAGGGGTTGAGGCATCTCTTTTCCAAATTTAATTTCCTCATTTGAACAAATTTGCTCTGAATAAACCTTTGCATATCTTTCCCCTGGACAGAAACATTTTGGGAATGGATGACAAATGGATAACAGAAACAAAAATCATAATAGCAGACCAACAGTACCAGTGTTTGAATAAAAAAAATCCCAACTTCATAAATCTGTATCAGCACTTTTCAGTCTTACATATTCCTGGTATGTATAGAGGTATATTTAGCCAAATGGGAGGACAATAATTACTTTCAAGAAATTCTGTTCCACCTAAGCATATTTGATATTCACACACAGCATAAAACTTAAAGTGCATGCGTGGGATTTTTTCAAAGTTTGGGTTAAGCAGAAAAGCATCTTTTAGATTTATATTATCTATAAATGCCTCAGTTCAAGCTTTTGAGTTTAACTTCTCCTTGCCCAGCTTTCAAACACTGGAGTTAGCTGGTAGGCTAACACCTAACCAGTTACAAAGACCAATTTGCCCATGTTATGTTAACAGGGATTTGACAAATGAATTTCCCATCTTGGCAACCATTCTGTCCTTTCCCATTTGTGCAAGGGGAATTATCCTTTACCTGCCTCATTTGGCTAGATGCTCTCTAGAGTGAGCCAGATTTCCCATGTTTGTTAGCTGATAGATGGCTGAGGTCCCCAGGTTTCTGTAATAAATGGAGAGAGCAAGGATGAAGAGTGATTTGTAATAGGCTCATAACTGTGGTCTGTGAATGATTCTCACTAAGAGCTTTTCTCTGTTTCTGATAAGTACAGATACAGCACAAAGGAACTAGCTACCTAATTTAGCTGGCTTAATTAGTTTTATGAAGATGGTAACAACGAGTCCAAGTATCTATTTTACTTTTCAAGCACCTTCCAATTTTTGTGGGATCCAATAAGCACTGAAGAGTTCAAAACTGCAAAAAATTTCTTACCTTTGATTTTGAGACTGCTTCTTGTGGAAGGAGAGGGTGTATCACTCCCTCTATCACTCCACCTGTATTTAATGGCTTTTTCAAAAATTTAACAGAAAAAAAAAATCAGCTGATTTGGTTATAATTATCTCTTGTTCATATTCTTACATGTAGCATGTATTTGCTAGGTGCATTTGAGTAAGGCCAAGGCACTGAAGGACAGGCTCAAGCAGGAAGCATTCAGAGTCTGGCACCTAGATGACTCAAGATGAAGAGTTATTAGTTGTCTTCTTTCCCAGTAGCAGATTATAAAGGTTTAAGTAATTTGTATTAATTAAAAAAAAATAATAATTGGTAAATGCATTAGCATTTTAATAAAATATAAGCAGTTCAAGAAGAGACTGTCTTGCAGTACTCCATAGCCTATACGGGAAAATAAACATTAAATGCTTTGAGATCTAACAGTATGAAAACATAGAAGCTTAACTTTTCTTCCCATCAATAACTGATATTCTAGCTGAATAAAAGTTTGCTTATGGAAGTGAAGAATAAAAGATTGGAATTCATAGCAGAATGAAATTCACCCAGGGCTCTATATTATGAAAACTTTGTTCAGAAAACAGCCTTGTTGCAAGTGCTGACAAATGGATAACACTGGGTTTACTGTAGACCTTGACTAAAAAGTAAATGAAAACATCAATCATAAGCTACCTGGGAAATCTCACCACTGATTAAATGCAAGTTATGAGCACACATCTCCAATTCAAGCATTCAAAAGGAATGAAGAATAGGATGCTGCTGTCCAGCTGCCTAAAATAGAAAACATCATTACAGATTATTTAAAAGTCAGTTTAAAGTTCTTTTTACTTAAAGAGAAGAAAAAGGAGTTCTGTGCTTTGAGTAATTATCTTCAGCTTTTTTCTCTTCTGGCCCCTTTTCATGGAGATCTGCTCTCCCTTCTTAATTTTTGCCCATTTCTGATAAGCCTAATTGTTTAAAAATAATAAATAGAGAGTAAAAGCTTATAAAGTAATAAAACTTGTTTGAGCATCTTAAAATTGAGATGCAAAAGTGTGTTGGGATACTTTTTTTTTTTTAACTAGCATTCCTATTTTCATACCTTCAAGGGAAGTTTAAAGGTACAATATCAATACTAGATATAAATGTTAAATTTATCTGTCTTTACAAATGGGTGAATCTCATCTACATCTTGAAAAGGGCTGCTCCTCTTCCTTCCTCAGCTCCTGAAATAAAGGAGCATCATCCTGTTCCCTCCATCTTGTTTCACTTACTCCACACTTCAGAATTTTCCATATCCCTATGGTGTCTCAGTCATTTTCCTGAAGACAAGCCTTTAAAGTGAAACTGAGAGCCTTCCCATTGCCCAGCATGGAACAGGTCCTCTCTTCAGCTCAGCAACTTTAATTTTCTGGCTTGCAAAAGACCCCACACAGGACTTTACAAGCTCCTGAGTGTTGCCTCCAAAGGCTCAGGTGTATCTGCTCAACTTTGCAGACCCTGTTGTTTCAATGTAGGGCAATCATTCTGGTATTACTGACTTATAGCCATTAAATTTAATGGCAAACCTAGTTTTTCACTACTTGTTATTGTACAGGCATCACTCTTAGGAAAAAGATGAAAGAAGGGGCTGACTCACTTGGCAGATTGATCAGTAAGGTACATTTTTGCAGCCTGTTGAGCATGAGCTGTTTTATCCATGAAAGGAGTCCATGGGCCTGAGCTCAGCTGAAGAATTCCTGCTGTACAGGAACCAAGTATACAAAGAGACTGAACTTTGATTCCAAAGAGCCTATCACAACTACACATCCAGCTCCAGATAAAATGCTGGGTTAACCTTGCATCAAGAGACATCATTACATCTTGTGTTGCTCTTGTATTTTATGAATTGCAGAAATCTGTGAAGGCTCAGCCAGTGTAACAGCACATGGCCTTGAATTTTTATTAGTCTGTCAGTGCAGAATCAGATTTTACAGAGGGTGGTACTTGTTCAGCTAAAACCAAACACTTTATTGCCACAATATTGCTTTGGTTGTTTTTACAGACATTGCAATATTTTCCAAACACTAGATTTATCCTTTTCAAAAATTCCTTTTAGAAAGGCAAGCTAAGCCAAATGCTACCTTAATTTGTTACCTACTAGAACATTTGGTGATGAGAATTTACCAAAGAAGAACCTTCGTAGATAAGTTAAAAGCTGAGCTGAGAAAAGGAATAAGCTCATCTGCAAACAGCACACCTTTGCTTTACAGAAATCTTACTCCATTATCCAGCACCACAAAGGCAGCATCCCTCTAATTCAACCCATTGTCAGTCACCTCATCACTAAGTTGTTCTTGGTTAAAATGTCTTAGTTTATTATTTTGGGGTTTTGAGAGTTGCTGTAGTGCTTCCTGTCCCAGGGAAAAAGAGCATAGGACACGGGAGAGATGGGTGTAACTTGCAACAGTTATTCTAGAGGTGAAGGAGGAGAGGGCAAGGTCTGAACAACGTCACTACAGAAACTTCAACATAGCATTTTGAAACCAGATGTATGAATTTGTGATTGATGAATGTAGTTACCTTATTGGGAAGGGAGAAGCAGTAAGACCTAAAATAATTTATTTTTTTTAAAGCTTTATAAATCACTCTAAAACCTACTGTTTGAAATGCCTGTTTTGCACAGGCACAGTAAGAATAATATTGTCTCACTAATTACAGTTCTCTGGGTACCCATTTTCTTTATGATATTCACAAGCAATTTGTTGACTAACCTGATAATCACTGGCTAAACAATAAAAAAAAAACCAACCCAACAATAAAACATTAGCAGTTACTTTTTCTTCATTTTTTTTTCTTTTGCCACAGGGATTGTACTGTCTGCCTAGAGTTCAAGCTCATCTGAGTAACTCAAAACCTTTCTGAATCTAGCTTCATCTCTCACAAAGACAAGTAGCTACTTTTAATTGATTTGGACAGGAACACTTGTGGCAGTAACACAGAGTAGAATAATTCAGTTGTAAAGGACCTGCAATAACCATCTAGTCCATCAATGTTTAAAGTGTGATCCAGAGTTTATGGAACAGAAATATTTCAGGTTTCATTCTACAGAGCAACATAACCCCACCCATATATAAAACATGCCAATAACCTTAAGGAAGCAAACATTTTAAGTTTAGGAGACAACAAAATTAAATTGGTCAGAACTGCTTGTAGCTCCTGAGCTTGGGTCTCTTACATACATTGAGCATGAGTTGTAGCTTCCTGAAGACTGGTGATGTTTCCATGGGATTGGTAGAGATTAACACAGGCAACAATTCTCTTATCTCTTGCTTCAGAGAAGTGATTTCAGCCTCTGGGGGTAAGATTTTTATATTCTTTTATTTTGCTCACTCCAAGCTGGGGAAGCTCACCCTTTCGTGAGGGGCTACTGCCCTTTCTCATTATACAAATATTTAACCAAAGCTCAGGAATCAGCTTTTCAATCCTGCTAAATATTCCTAGATGTAACTAAACTCACCTGAAGTTTTTAAGTTAGTCTTCTATCACACTAATTACTTTGAATGGTGAAGTGCAAGACAGCTCAATTAACTCAGCTGAGTGGGAGCTTTAATCTCACTGACTTTCAGCCTTGATTTTCCTTCTGTTGAAGGAGATAAACCTGTTTGACTTTTCACCTCAAGAAACACTCAGGTGCTGTCAATGAGATTCTGGAAGGGCTCATTTGACAATGAATGACTGTATTGAGTACAGGGTAGAGGATTCAGCAAGGGGCTGTGGGGTAAATGAAGTACAGGGAGAATCCCAAATACTGAATAATTGCTCATGGTCAGAATTTCTTTTGTACATGCTGAGTGAAATAGCATCCTGATGAAAAGATGAGTGAGTCAGTTGCACTGACTGAATTATAACATTTCCTAAACTTTAAACGTTTGACTTCGCAGTCTAAACATGTTACTTTTACATTACAGTGTAATTGGACTGTGATTTAAAGGCAAAAGTCTTAGAGGAAATTAGTGGAGTTTTAAGCAGAAAATCACAAAAAGCTTCCCAACGTTTTTACTTACACAGTCAAAACCAGACAAAATCTAGCAGAGATGTTCCTATGACCATTTTAATATACATCATTGGATACCAAAATGCTTCTTTTAGTATAAATGTTATTTGATATATTTTATTATCTACTATAGCTGAAGTTGTATTAAGATCCAGATCATAGACCTCTATTCACAAAAATTTCCTAAATCTGAAGTAATGTACAGAAGCTTAATTCCAGGACTATAGACCCATAGAATGTATATTTAGCTTTTGGTGTTTTTTGGTGTTTTTTGTTTGTTTGTTGTTTGTTTTTTAAATAAATGTATTCTGATGTTCTTTTCTTTGAATGCAGCAATAAATATCTTCAAGGTACTGCAAGGGTCAATGCTGAAGTCTGTACACAATAAAAATAATGTATAATGGTCTTGTTTCACAGGTGTCTATGGAATAGTAAAATCAGCACAAAAAATAAAGGAAAAAAAAAAAAAAAGAAGAGCTATAAAGCAGCATACCCTTCATCAGAATGACACACCGTGGTAATTATTTCTGTTCTTCTGGGAATATAGGTTCCAGTACAAGGAACTCTCTGTTACAGCAACCTCACTTCAGAAGAAAAAAAAAAAAAAAAGTAATGCTTATGTAAAAGATCAGCAAATTACAAGATTCTAAGCCTGAATTTCAACAATTACTTTTATTTTCAAATGCAAGAGAAGTATATGCTTTTACACTGTAAATATACATATAACTGATCTTAATATGGTTCTTATGAGCTTCCACATTTGAGTACTTTGACGAACACTAAAGTATGCTCCTTTTCCAGTATGGCTAGCCAAACATGGTCTCTTTTTGAGGAAACATACAGGTTTGGCTTTATTTTGTAGGTCCTTAGCTTTGCACAATTCTTTCTGACTCAGCATTAAAGGTGAATGTGATATCTAAGTTCTACGCTGCAGTCTTACTTCCTAAAAACTCTTAGCACAACTAATCTGTCAATATTTTCTGCCTAGCTACATTCCTCAGAGATAGGTCCAGCTGCTCCTGTTGTGTAAGATTTTTCTTCCATCTGGAACACAATACTTTACACAAAGTGCCATAACAGCAGTGAATTAGACAGCACCAGTTCACCTCCCAGCTAGAAACCCACCTGCTGCTGCCATTCCCATTGGGTCACAAACCTTAAAGTTCATTTCTGAATTAATGGGGATTTCTGACTGGCTAGATCTCTAGTATGAACAGACCTTAAATCTCACATATTTTCATATTTTGCTTTTTCTTAAGATGTTTGAAATACATGAAAGTGTTGAGCTTATTTACATTTCACAATTTATTTTTCAAAACTTTAGTAAGGAAGTGATCTTTACCCTTGGCTCTTGAAAAAAAAAAAGAAAATGAAGTTTTTTAAAAATGTATTTGCATGAAATGAAAGGGTCTTACAAGATTAAATGTCTCTTGCATTATTTATTGCATGCAATGTCTGGATTTTGCTAGCCGAAAGGTTTAATTTGCATCAAAGAGAAAGGTTTTGCCTGTGGAGAAGATAAAGTCTTACATTGCCAGAGTAGCCTCTATTAAATTGATAGACACCAGATGGCCCCATAGCACTCACTCCTCTAATAAGAGACCTTATTTTCTCTGTGTGGCAATAAAGAGCTGTATTTGTATATGCATATGTAAAGTCTCATGTTCAACACTATGTCTGTTGCAGTTTCAGAAGGAAAACTGCCTTGAATTGTATCAGGTCTATATATGTGTGTGAATATGTGTACATATATGAAATTGCTAAGCCTTAACTGAAGTTCTTTGAGCCCCATACATATTTCACTGTGCATCCATGCACACGTGCTTCAACAGTCTAAACCCAAGAGCTTCCCAAATGTTACCAGGTACATGGTTCTGATCTTCTGGGGTTGTTTCTGAATCAAATACTGGCATAGAAAGGAGAATGTACATTGAAGTACATTCTCTTTCCCTCCCTGCAAAAAGATGACAGTAGAAAAAACCCCACAAATGTGTGCACATAAAAAGGTGTGGCATATGTTTATTTAAAATGAGTACTCATACAGAAGGATGTTGGTAACACATGAAATATTCAGTCAGATTCTTGCTCCAAGTTGTCTTTCCCCTACAAAAAGTACTACAAGCTGAAGGTTAGGCTTGCTATTTGGCAATGTAAACATTGGAAAAAAAGCTATTTATTTCTATTAGGAGGTACATTGGAAAAAAAGGTATTTCTTTTTATTAGGAGATACTTTGTTACATCTTATTCTTGGCTCACCTCATGCTACATGACACTCATAGTTAGAATATGACTGCAATCTTCACCAACATAGGACCATGATTAAATATAATACTTTTGTACTAAAACCAAACAAAGCCTACTCACATGTAACAGATGAGCCATTTCTAGATTAGCTGATTAAGGTTTCAACTGTAAAAGATTCCATTTTTAATTTCATTTTGAACCACACTATTCAGTCCATTACATAGGATAATATATCACAAAAATGAAGCCAACTGCTTCCTTTTCTCTGCTAGTTCAAAAAGGTAGCTCTTGAGATAGCTTTACACTGAGATCCAAGAGACTCAGTCTAAATTACTACTAAAAACCTTGTAAGCTGTTCAAAAGGTATTGCATGTTGACCCCAGCCAGCTACCAAGCACCTATGCAGTTTCTCACTCTGTCTTCCCCCCTCCATCCCTAGCAAGACTAGTGAGAGGAGCAGCAAAAGCAAGATAACTAAGCAAGATAACAGGTTGAGATAAATTTAGTTTAATAAGTGAAGGAAAACAGACAGGTTGTGGAGTCTCATTCTATGGAGATATTCAGAACCTGCCTGGATTTGATATGGATTGTGATATGCAACAGCCCTTTGGTCAGTTTGGATTGGCTGTCCTGGCCATGTCCCTTCCAATCCCTTGCCTATCTCCAGCCAAGCAGGAAAGAGAGAAAGCCTTAACCCTGTGCAAGAACTTTCAGCAACAGCCAAAACACTGAAGTGCTAAAAACATAGTTTTAGTCACAAATCTGAAACACAGCACCTCATGGGCTGCTAAGAAGAAAGTTCATTCTATCTCAGCCAGACCCAGTCTAGAATGAAATCTCAAGAATTCAGCTATTAATCCACATGAGATCTCATTGTAGCTCATTATTTGGAAGGCCAAAATCAAAACCAAGTCATCTACTGTAAAATGCTTTCAGCATATGAACTGAGTGCCAAATTTATCAAACCTGAAATCACAGAATGTTAGGGGTTGGAAGGGACCTAGAAGATCATCTAGTCCAACCCCCAAATCAGTCCACTACAGTTAATACAATTGTTAACATTTGCAGCAGTGGCTTTGACCAGTGTTTTTACAGAACAAGTAAGCCTAAGGCTTCCCCCAAACACACAACTTTATATGTGAGATTGGAGAACTTGTGTCCAGGTTGTTAAAAGTGATCTGTTTTCCTCCTACAGTTTAGATATTTGTATTTACTGTTTACTCCCAGCAGGTTGTAAGCAGTATTGTACAGTAGATACACATAAATAGAATTATAAATATAAAAGCTAACAAAGTGCTCAGAAAGTCAGCTGAATGACTTTGCCACTGCACATGATCATAAACTCAGTTTATGATGCTTGCTTATTCTAGTTCCAGAGAGGAAAAAAATAAATATATAACATTAGAAATTTCAGCTTCCATGCATCTCTTGTCCTGCTCATAAGTAAATATTTTGGGAATGAAGAGCAGAAGTCATGGTCTGTGGAGGTCAGCAGTGACTCTTCACAGACCTTGAGAGCTCCTCAGAGGTTGTAGGAATGACTGCTCATTAAACCCAAAACAACTCAAAACCCTCTACTCCCAAATACAGTAGTTTTTCTTAAGCTCTCATGAAACTCACTTAAGGTGTTGACCACCACAGATATTTAACCCACTGAGAGCCTGAAGGAGTTGACAATGTAAGCAGTGCATGATTTTCTGGAACTTTCAGATGTTTACAGGCAAATGCAGTCCCTCATTACCTTTTTGGGAAGCTGCTCCTTGCCTCTAGGAAGTAATACAGGAGAGCCAAAGAGCAGGACTCCATATATAAAGAAAAAAAAAAAAAAGGCCACTGCAAACTAAGACTTCCCACAAAAATTAACCTGTAGCACTGAGGGAAGTATTTAAATTTACATGTAAAGGCCACTCCTGAAGTGCAGTAAGGCTCTGCTAGTGCAGGTTAGTACTCACAGATCTGTATGGCAGGAGCAGGAGCTGCTCTGGGGCTAAATCCCAGACGAAAGCACTCTCCAACTCTGGAGCTTCTCTCCATGCAGCAAGAGCTTCTAGGAAAGCCTTGCTTATAGTCAGATTTGAGCAAGAACTAAGCAAGGTTATCTGCCCAGTGTTTTAAAAGTATCATTGCTCACTGAACAGATCTATCATGAATTTGAGGCTAAGGCATAACAAGAGTGATCAAGATCATGATTTTCCATATCCAACTTAATAAAATCCAAGGTAGCTCTACTTCAGCAAGCTGAAGCCATTTTAAGGCATATGTGGGGCACAGTGAACACTGATAATGGCACCTGTCAAATCTAAACATGATTAGAGATTTCTTGTTCTTTATAATACATGCAGGCAATCCAAATTTATGCTCTGGGACAGTGGTGAACTAAAAAAAATAGGTTTCTTTGAGGTATTTGAAATTTTTCAGCTTGTGCACAGCTCTATTGCTTGCCACAAGCCTTGATGCAGAATGTGCCAGAGTCACCAGAATCACTCAGACTCTGCCTTGGGTAGATGTTTCTTGGGCAGGCTTCACTCCCTTGGAAACAAGCAGCAGTAGAAGCAACAGCCCAAGCTCCCCTTTCCTGTCTCCCATCTTTGCCACAGTAGGTCAGGCTAGCAGCAAAAAAGGAAGGACATTGTTTATCCCACGGTGCTACACAGCAAGCAAGCTCACTTCTATATAAAGCCAAGTAGAAGGTTCTAAACCACAAAATAAATACAGTTCTTACTTTGAGTTATGCAGCAAAATGTAGGTAATACCTAATATTTCAAGGTAAATGTAGTGTGATTTTTCTTCCTTGTCCTCAGTGTAGCAGATACAAAGAAGTACACCTGAACAAAATAAAGATTACCACAGAAAGTAACAAGTAAGTTTACTTTCTGGGTTTTTTACTCCCTGTCATTACAAAATAGTGATCATCTTGCCTGCTCTTCATCAGAGGACCTTTTGATATACCAGGCACTGCTTTGTTACATGCCACTGCAGATTTCCCCTTTGGGAGAGGCTTCTTAACTGTTGGAGCCAAGCTTTCACTTACTGGCAAGTTTTTGGTTGAAGGCTGACCCTTTGTGGAAGGCTGAGCTGGCTTTTTGGTCACTGCCACTTTGGCTGATGTCTGAGGCAGCCGTACAACAGACAAGGGAGTGCGTTCCAGAGGCCTAGATGAAGTGGGTCCAAGCTGAGGGGGTTTACTGACATTGGGCTGCTTATTGACAGCTGAGGATATATTTTTGCTTGTAGATCCCAACGTAGGTGGTGACTTTGATGCTTTGCTAACTGCAAGGGAAGGTGCGGAGGCTGAGTGTTTTAGGACTGAAGCACTTTTTGGGTTCCTTGCCAAGCCAGAAGCTGTTTGTGGAGCTTTCTGAGGATGCTGAGACCCAGTTGCTGAGGTCTGAAGAGCATTTTCAGCAGCTGGTTTTGCAAGGAGCTGCTGAGACTGTGCAAACTTGGCAACAGCATGCAGATTTGTAACAGGCAGCCGAGCAGCCCTTGGAGCAACCAAATTTGCTTTGGTTTTTGTGACAGATACTGGTTTGCACTTAGTAGGGACACGCTTCTGTTTTGAAGCTGTTCCAGGCAAGTGAGCCAGCTGTTTTTTAGATGGGAAGAGGGTAGGATGCAGTGCTGGTGCTGTGGAGCCCTCAGGCAGGGCAAATTTCATCTTGGGAGCATCAGGGGACCGAATGCGTTTGCGCAGCGTTTCAGAGTGAACAAGAGCTGTTCTTGCTCTTGCAGATGAAGAGCTTTTGCTTACAGGCTGTGAGGGAGCAGCAGCTGGTGAGTTACGTGCAGGAGACTCCAGTTTCTTGGAGGTGCCAGCTAATGGGGACTGCACACCTGTTGCTGAAGACCCTTGTAATTTGGACCTAACTGTCAATGACTTGGCTGTGGAGGACGAGGTCACTGGCACTTTTGGTGATGCCAGGGCAGGGGACTGGGGGCGCTTAGATAAACCCTTCTTGGCACTGGCCCCGAGAGCTGAAACAGGAGTAGTGGGTTTTGATGGCTGCTTTTGAAACATATTAACAGCTGACATTGGATTCATAACAGGAGGCTCTTGATTTCTAGCTGATGAGTTGGAGACACTGTCACTGGTAACCCCTTTCTGGAATGCCAGGATTTTTTGTTCCAGAGTTGCAAACTGAAGCACTCTGCATGGATCATATTTGAGCAGAAAACCTTGAAGAGTGTCCCAGCCTCCACCAACACGCACCATCACATGCTTGCCATGTAGCATCTGAGAATGGAGGAACAGGGGTGAGAGCAGAAGAACAAGAGAAATGTCTGTCTTGTTTTATGCAGCATCATATCTTCATCTTACATTAACTATTGAAACAGACTAGAAATAAGACCTTGTTTCTTACAGAGAAAGATTTTTAAAATTAAAAAATAAAAATTAAAAGAGAAATTGTGATAAATAAGGTTTATCCTTCCCAATTCTTTTATTAGTTTCTCCTGCAGAGGCAGTCATTATGTGTTAGGAAATAAGGAAAGCATATATGCTGAAGACATTTTAATCACTCTGTCAGCATACTTATTTAGTATACAGGTTGTGTTCAAATGATGGATGTCCTTTTAACACAATCTCTGATTTTGAACAAGATTTTGTTCAAAATTCAGATTTTGAACAAGCAGTGTCTTCA